>CAHIKZ030002866.1:405000-607500 GCA_903632075.3 Acanthosepion pharaonis
ACAAAATAAAATACCGTGGATTTTCGTGTTTTTACTCTTTTAATGAATTTATAAAATCTGCAATTTATTCTTTTGGGGTATCCAACCACACTGTATTGAAAACACGACGCACTGAATACTTTCCTTATTTCACAATCGCAAATGGTCATACATGTTCAAAAGGATTAATCTCAGAAGACTGATTTTTCCACAAAATTTGCTCAATACCATTTGGAACCTGCCATTCTCAGATTTTGTTTCCTGAATGGCATAAGGCTCTATCCTGATGAATAAATTTTAAGTGATCAAATTGCTCTCTGTTGTCTTTAACAACTGCAAATAGTTCAAATGTAATTCTTGGTTATATAAACTCCAGAATTGATTTGCTCTTCGAAAATTGAGCAAATGAAGACTCGTATGAAAAATGACATTATGCTAAATTTCCAAGAGTCTATTCATTATCACAATTTACTTTGCTGAATGCTAACTGGTTTAAAAATGGCCTTTTTTCTGGCTGCTCTGTTATATTAAACAATCTGCTGCTTTGTAGTTACTTTCGATACACCTCCTATCACACCTGCTGCATGGTTAAGATTTCTTTTTTTAATTATCCATCTTACAGAAGCAATTTTCTGACAGCCCAGTTTAACTTCAAAGAGATAAAGTGGGACTTTAATCATTAAAATGTATGATCAAACCCATCTCAGCTAAAAGTGGAATTCCCAATTTCAACGCTGTATTTACTGATCAACACTCCTTTTCAATATCCGACAATCTTAGTGTATGAATCATTGTAAAATGATTGTATGGTCATTTCTCTTGTAGGTTTTATATTAAAACGATTCTTTAAATGTATCTTTAATATAAATCAAATGCAAATCTCATGGAAATAAAGCTTGTTTATATCTATGCCATGTCTCATTCTCTCCCTTTCATATATAGGTGCCTGTGCGTGCGTTTATGCTTAAAGATATATAAGGTGCAAAATGTATTTTTGAATCGAAAACCGAACAATTGTTCGACAGCCTCTAGCAAATATCATTATCTGACACTTATGCAGCAAACACATCATGCTTCCTAGGTTCGCATGAAGCGCGATATAAAATGAAGTAAAAGCAGAATTGACGCAGCACTGTCTTCAATAAGTCGTTGATCAGAAGTAAACTTAAGATTATGCGATCAATAAATCAGTCATTAAATAAACTAATCAGTATATTTGAAGATCGAATAAATGCAATCGCTGTACTTCTCACAACATACAAAATAAAGATAAATATATAACTGTACATGATTTATGCTCCTATAATAAAAAATGTAAATAAATGTCTGTTCATACTGTAAATTTAAACTTAGTTTTCCCCTGTGTGTGTGTGTGTGTGTATGTATATGTGTGTGTGTGTGCTTAGGCGAGGGATAACTAATTCATCCCACTTTTCGAATGTTAGACAAGGTTTCATTTTCACGGTAATTGATAAGGGATTTGAGCAGACTATCACACTCACAAAATATGCGATCAAGAATGCTACTAAAATATAAGTTATTGTTTTATTTTTCCTTTAGTCATAAACGCCCGTGCATATGTACCCACCCATAAATAGGTATTAGGGTGTGTACATATGGCGATATCTATATGTGAGAAGACGCAATATAGATAAAGGCTGATAACAACCAATACGCATTGTCTTCTTGTTAGATAAAATCTTAATTTACTGAGCGACAAGTTATCCATCTTGAAATAACTGAATTCGGTTTCTCTCCACGTTACTACACTTCTCTAGTTTTTGCATCTCCTATGATGTACTTCTTGTCCCTTCATTGTTTATTTTATTCATGTCTAGTATTTTTATTCACTCACGGTATTAAGAGAAAAAAGAAAGAAAACGGCATATTTCCATTATACTGAAAGTGGGAGGAACAGGAAAACTACCTGATGTCCGTGTCTAAAATGAAGTGCCTATGCATCATTATTATTTGAAAAATGCACATTAATAAAAGTGGCAATTAACAGTGAATGGAAATGTAGAATCAGTAGTATTCACTGTAACCTTGCTCCGACTAATTCTTTTTGTGTCATTTGTTTTGATATTTCTTCATAAAATCGGGTCTTTTTCTTTGTTTGTTTAGCGATTGATTTTCATTAGAAATAAATACAACAGTGTTAAAGTGATATATATATATATATATATATATATATATATATTCTCATATATTGCAGAGAATGCTGAACAATTTCTTCACAGATGAAGATGAGATTTAGTACAACAGAGATGCGGGTCTAGAGAAAGATGCTGAGAATGCAACAGATGGAACATGAGCAAAGACGAAGTTTCAAGGAAACAGAAAGGACACTAATATGTAATACTGACATTCCTACAATAGGAATGAATATGATGATTGCATAGAAATAATCTATTAAGACATAAATAACTGGAAAACTAACTTGTATACTGTACCTGTCATACTTTGTAAATGAGAAGATATCAAATTGGACAGCATTTTGGCTATTTTCAGATCCCTATAAAAGTATACAAGATGCACCTAAGTTCTTTATACTTTTGTAATTTACAGTAAATATTACCTTTTGTAACCAAGTTTATATCTTTAACACCATACAACCAATAATTATGGGAATTAGTGTCGCCATACATAGAAAATGAAGAAAGTTTGAAATAGTAACGCAGATAAATGGTAAAAGAGACTCAGACTGATAAAGATTGTTTATCCTAAAGCACTAAATGCTTATATTTTCAAAAAACCTTCACCTGATTAATGTTTTAGACAAACGTTAAGTTTCTCTGAATTGTCTTCTTTATAAAGAAAAAATAAACGTCTTGACTGAAATAATAATTCAAAGACAATAATGGCTATCATTAGTTACTCATTATCATTGATCGATTTACAAGATGCCCTGCCGCTGTTCTCTCAAAGAACATATATTATAAATCATCTCCAAAAGCATCTTAAATGAATAGATAGTTGTTTTTGGTTGTCCCTCAATAATAACAACAGATCTCAATTTCAATCTACGCTCTTCGATGAATTCACAGAACTACTGGGAGTCAAGCATATAACAACTACATCGTATCATCTTTGTACCAATGGCTTAGTTTCTACACGCAAATTAAGACTGCACTAACAGCAATAACTATTCCAGGACATGGTTAGAAAATTTACCACTGGTTTTGTTATCCATGAGGAATGTAATCAAGGAAGATTTAGGATGCACAGCACCCGAATTGGTCTTTGGGACATCATTAACACTACCAGGACAGTTTTGCGATAAACCCAGTCACCTACAGTCAACCATATTTTTGTGCAAAACATCAAACAAAGAATAAGTGATCTATACCTTTTCATTTGAGAATACTCACTTTCAATTTGAAAATAGTAACGTTTGGACCAAACAAATAGAAAATATAAAACATAATTCTATAGAAGAAAAGGATTGAATCTTCCTTATAAATAATGCATGTTAACTAAAATGTCATGTCTAAGGCTTTCGTGATTTTGCCATGGATGCCTTCAATGAAATTAGAGCACATTGCCAGTGTCACTGTTGCAAAGACAGCATTTATTTAATTTTCTAGGGTCAGGAGCCATGATCTTTGATGCTCAAAGTTAACCCTTCTCTCATTAGAATTTCTTGGATATTTTCAGCCAGTTCCCTCTTCAGCTTTGAAAATTGACCAAACATTTTCAATCGTATTGAGCAAAATTTGATCATCGTAAAATAACTCCTCATCGAAGACTGATTCAATTTTTGAGTGGTAAGATACATTGTCAATGATAAGAATGACAGAGTGACTAATTTTCCTTGGTTACACGCAAGGCCTTTTTAATGAAATCACACGCCAAATTACTTGTGTATGATCCCCACCTGACTTCACTATAAATTAGGCCCAAGTGGTTGATACAGCATCTTTTGATGTTGTTGCAATTGTGCTTATTGTGCTGCACTTTGTAACTTTTTGAGATTGCCCTTCACTCCTTGAAATATGGATATTGAAGATTTATTCGTCCAGGAAAAAGATTGGCAAATTCTAGCCTTGAAATACAAGGAGTTACTCCACAAACCTTTTTCTCTTTTCTTTATTCTCTAACGTGTTTGCTGTTTCTGGATTGAATCTGACGCTTTTCAGAGTGTATAAAAGCATGTCCAAGTGGCGATGTAAAGTCTACTTGGACAATTTTAAATTGAATTTATGGTAAATGGTGTCAACTAGTGCATTAAGCGTTATTCTGAAATTTTCTCCAATTTTGTTCTGCATTTATCCTGCATTTGACACTTTTCTGAACCTTCGTTCACCTCTTGAGTCTTCTTTTTTGTCTTTTGTCAGTTGCTTGAGGGACTTCAATTTGTCAAGTTTTTTTCATTTTCAGTCTTCTTATTGTATGATCTCGCTATAGTAGTGAATTTTAAGAAACACTTTAGTAGGTTGAATATATTTTTCAAATTTTATATATTATTCAAAAAATAGATTAGGAACTTTGCAAGTTTTGTTTTCAGTTCATACAAATTTAAATTCATAAAATTTGGGGTAAAGTAAAATATTTCATTATATTTGAAGATCCTTAGGTAAATAATTGAATATTTATTATGTATGAAAAATGCATAATTGTGGCACAAGGCCGAGGGGGAAATGGGATAAGGCTGGTCATCAGTAACTATTCTAGAGCTAGTTAATCGGACTCAGACCCATTCACAATTTACTCGTACACCACAAAAAAATTATCCATCACCATTCAATCCTACATGTACCACAACACCACACATTCACAGGGAAACGATATAATCCCCATGGTGTAAAATCTCATAAATTTAGTTCATAAATGTCTCTTATTTTTTTACAAAAATATATAAAAATGACATGAATCATGAAATGAGGGAGGGGAGGGGATGGACACAAAAACAAACTGAAAATATAACAAAATAATACTAAAACATAACAGATGTTAGTAGGATCCATTCACCGCTCAAAAATAATAAGACTGACCGCTGTATCCTGCCCTTTAACAGAATCAAGAAGCACATTCACTAGTGAAGTGGAAAGGAAAAATAAATGACGGGGTGGGAAAATCAAAGACTGGCCCGTCAAGATAAAAAAAATGGGACAAAAACAAACTGGGGAGGTTGGGAATCTTGATAGGGATCAGAACAAAAGAGAAGGCCGGGAACATCACTTTAACTAAGGAAACAAATAGTGTCTAACTTAACGACGGGAGTGTTCACAGAAAACCCTCCGTTGCATGAAAGGAGGCTTACAAAAGAAAATCGAGCTTATCCCCGTTCACACGAACCATAGTTACCCACCTTTCGTTGAAATCTGTCGATAACAAACGCTTTCTATGAGTTCGGATCTTCATCAAAGAATCCGACCAGATCCTGATACGAATAACGTTCGTATCGCAAGATTCCCTCCATCCGCAACGTCCACACCTTGCCACGGCTAGCAACGTAAAACCACCACCCGTTTCACCCAAGAGAACGGGGGCGACACATTATCGCACACGTATGCGAGATCAGTGGACACGAACGAATACGAATGGACATAGTCCCAGAACGGGCGCACCTAAGGACCAATGTCACACCGATGTCAGTTGAGTAAATTCACCCTTCCCCTTTGAAGGCTATGCCATTGAGAAATAGCCCGTTCCGAATCAATTGCCAGGTAAGCGAAACTTCAGAGTTACTGAGATAATAGTTCCAAGTCTAGAATGAGCGCAACACTGATGCCGACAAGCCGAGCCGGCCACTAATTCACGATTCTGTAGCGTGTCTAGGCCTCTCACCACATTTATTTAATTTTTGTTTAGGAACCCAAACTGATATAAGAACAAGGGACAAGGCAAAGTTATCAATATATATATATATATATAAATCGTATTCAACAAAGCGTACAATAAAGAATATATACGAAAAAGAAGCATGCAATGAGTCAGACGAGAGTAGTCTCTCTTTGACTATAAAAGTTTATCAATGTTCTCTGAAAAGGAAATGAAATAGTTATTAGTCTGTAATAAATGTTTTAGACAGTTCTGCCGTGCAAGAGGAAAATTATGTAAGTGTGATAGAATATGTAATTTGAGAGTGAGTAAGAAGATGGGCGCATGTCTTCGACTGACGTGGATTCCAGTAGCAGTCGAAGTCTCACTGGTGTTGGTCCTCTTTTGTTCTGTTTATATAGGTTGTCATCGAATTAGGAATCTGTGCGGGAAAAAGCATTCTCCACATGCAGAGAATCTGATTGGTTGATACTGACCAATCAGTGCCTGAGTTTTGGGGAGACTTCTGGGAGCCAATTCTCCCGAAAGTGCACAAAATTTACTATCTGTCCAATGAATGAATGCTGTTAAAGATTTGAATTTGTAAGGGTGTATGTGTACGTGTGCGATGATGATGATCGCTATAATACAATAGTGTCCTTAATAATCTTATTTAGAAAATCAATTAAAATATTTTCTAATTAAATAATGTCATAATTTCATTGCATTTTTTATTTTACGATTCAGAGCATATTTTACGTAAACGGTGTTTCTGTTTGACAAAAACAAATTGATGACTTAAATTCTCTATGGAGTTTTGCTTTTAACTATAAATATGAAGAGGCTGAGATTTTAATTTCTCAAAATTTCATGAAATTAAGTAAGTGGGGCATAACAGATGCAAGAAAAAATATTTTTTACCAAGGTTTTCAAAAATAATTTCATTCATTTGTGAAAAAGTTCTGAAAATTTCATTAAAATTCAATAATTATTTGATTTTTGTAAGAATTTCTAAAACAATGTGTTTTAACGCCAAGAAAGATGCTAAAAACTCCTATACTTAACTTTAGCCCATCCGCTGACGCAAGAAAAACAAGATTTTGGTTAAAAATCTTGTTGGATTGGAAAATTTAATAAATTAATAATAAATAATTAGGTAATTTTAATAATAACATTAACATTTTGGCAATAAAATTTCGTTTTTATCAAGTTTGGAGCCTTTTTTCATCATGTTATGCTCTTTGTTTTTTTATCTATATTTACTTAGTTATGTTATATTTTTAACTAACTTAGTTTTTATTTATTTATTCATTTTTAATTTTTGAATCGATTTTTTTCATCTGACTTTATATCTTATTACTATATAAACGTTAATTTTAGTGTGAAAGATGTTTTTTTTTTATTTTCTTAAACAGTGACATTAATAACAACTGACCTCGTGATCGGGCAGTTCTAATCCCTCCCGACAGAATCGAGCTTTAGGTGATAATAGGCTAAAAAGAAAACAAAATCCAATGATCATAATGTGAATTCCGTTCTATTTCGACGACGGTTGAAATAGATTCCATTTTTCTGATGGCGTTCTTTGATCAGCGAGACATGTCAAACTAAGAGTTTCACAAATTGCTTTACTTACTTATATGATATCCCTTTATTTTAGTCCGGTCATGGGTAAACTGTAGCCCGTTCGGCTTTCAGAATGGCGCACTTACGTCAATAACACTCCTTAAGAATATTGTTTCGTTTCGTTCTTAATTGTCCACTCATGCACTCTCGTAGATAAACACATGCATAACATTATATTATAACAGTGATTAAATACAATGTTTCTTAGCCCTTTGTTAAAGGTAACGTTTTCCAGTATTTTATAAACCACTGGCAATTTTCACTAAGGAAGATCATACGTGTAAATTAAATATATTTTGCTAATATTTAATAAATTAGAAACAAATCACTCACAGCAGTGTGTTTAAAATGGCATTCTTACGAATTACCAAGACTTCAATTTTTCATAGAAAAAAAAATTCTGATTAAAAATAAACAAATTTTTCCGATTTTCTTTCTTTTCTTATCCTGTCGTGATAATGGTTGAGATACCTCCAACGAAAAATAAACTTAATTTTTTTTAGTAGTGCGTCCCACTGTTCGGAAACGTTGCCCATAACTATTTTCAAGTGTCATGAGGATTATGTCACGCTGGAACCCTCCTTCCGAAGAAAAATCTTTAAAAGCTGTTACACGCATTGTTAATCTTGACATGGACCAGTTATAGCAAAAAGAGTTTAAGAATGTATATACATTTGGTTGGAAAAGCATTTGATTGATGCACAAATCGCCAACGCTATCTTTTGCAAATTTAGAGACATCTTAGAAGTGTACATAGGCAGGCTTATATTAGTAAAAGAGATGTGAGTACGAGTTTCGTCTGAAGTTTATTCGATATTTTTTCGTTTGCACTGTGTACACACTGCTGTAGATTGACGGTTTGAACGATAATGTCAAATTAATCAAATCCATACCGGAAACATTCGGTATTCATTGAGCAAAACCTGTTACTGTTACTGTTGGTTGAAATTTATAAAATCTTTTTATTAAAATGTTTTTCAGGAAATTAGAAATCTTAATTTTACTGTTATTTCTCTTCCTAGTATTGATGGCAGTTTCCTTTCGAACTTTTTGTTTTTGGGTGTGTGGAAAGCTAGTTGCTTGTTTTCTTTTCTAGCAACATGTGCTTCCCATTCTTGTTGTTGATACTGTCGAAATTGTTCAAGTCATGAGAGTTTTTTTTATTTGGTGTAGTTCTGTGTGATTTTGCAATGTTTATCTATAAGGATCTGATGAAAGATTGAAGTCTTCTTTAGGATTTATAGGATAATCATTTGATTTTTAACCGCTGATATGAGTAAACGTGTGTATACAGATCATAGTTTAGACATTTCTGAATGAGTAGAATAAATTACATGATATCCATACAGTGGTTACGATAAAAAGCAACTTAAATTATAACGAAAGGAATAATGATCAAAGAAGATTCTTTATTATGACTTGTTGGAACCTAAAAAGAAGTGTTACTACGTAAGACATTGGCTCATTTGAATGACGTATTGAAACAGAAAGTCGATTGATAACTTAGTAATATAACAACGGCCGCCCTTATGGTACACACTCTACGCAGCAAGCAATTACATCATACTCTCCAGGAACAGCAGGCTTGTATTTGTTCCGCTTTGTATAACATTGCTTGGATGGTCAACGATACAACTTGTTGAGGACATTGGCAGGTTTCTAAAATTACGCAATTTAACTGAAAAGTCGGGAATGGTCATTGAAATCCAGTGAGGTAGTTTGATGACTGAATAACTTTTGTGTTTGATAATTTTATCAAATAATGCTGGAAATTTTTGCAGCCCTCCCTTTTAGCGTATTCTTTTTGATGCAGTCGAAGGTGGCTGAATGCATAAAACTGATTACAGTGCGACAGTCACAAAATTCGCACATATCATGAAGTCGATCCTTACGCTAATGACCATTTAGTTGAGTAAACTATTGTTTGTACATGCACTTAACTCACCTTAGCTAAGCAATTCAAGGGTTCACATTGTCGCTGAGATAGTTATAGAGAGCCATCTAAAATCTCAGATAAAATTCAGGATGAAGATATTCATGTATATATATATATGTGTGTGTGTGTGTGTGTGCAAAATAGATAAGTTGATTAATAAAACAAGAACAAACGAAAGGTTATCAATATAATCAGTACAGTAAACAATATACATTTATTAAATATTAACCATATGACAGAAATGAAACACGGTGAGAAATGTTTTATGTTCACAATTTTCAGACATGCTCGTGTCCTTCATCAACATTCCGAGGAACAAACAGAGAAATGGGAATTACTCACCGACAGATGTTTTTCTAGATGGGGTATTTTCCAGTGGAAATCGTATTAATTAAAACCAGATATCTGTCTGATACTCGATGTGCAAACTTTTTATAAAAATAAACTTAAAATTAAAATTTTGATCGGTGTAAAATTGTTCGGCAGGTCTATTGTTACTATTGTGTGTTGTTGGGGGGGGGAATGAGATTGTAAACATTGATGAAGAGAGAATTATAGGGAGGGGGGAAGACGTCTCGTGCGTAGCAAGTTGTAGCAAAAATTGGAAGATCCCGTGGCCAAGTGTTGAAAGACGGAACTATGGTTAGAATATGATGTGTTGTTAAAATTTAGGGAAAAAAAAAGGGTGTGTGGGACTTACTCATCCGAGGAGTGATGTTGCTGATTATGGGTTTCCTTGTGGAAATTGTACTCTCTGATTAAGCCCAAATCCCTGTTTAGTCCCTCAATGTAGGAAAAGCTATGCTATGACCAGATTGGTTGAAGTGTACAGAAACTATTAATGTTGTTGTCTCTGATGTTTGTGTGTGTGTGTGTGTGTGTGTGTGTGTGTGTTTATTGAACCATAGACGGAACTCTGTTTCGGTTTCTCCCACATAATTCCCTTCTCGCATTTAAAGTAAATATACGAGATTGGAAGTATCACAACTTAAAGCCGTCGATTTGAATACCGCGAGAGTGCTGAAGTGTGTGGGGGGTAAATTTTGTAAGTTATGATGTGTTTGCAGACCAGGTACCGGGGGTTTGTTGCAGGCGACATTCCCTTGGAATATATATATATATATATATATATATATATATATATATATATATAATACAAATACGATTAAACGACAGACATTTTGTGTCGTTTCATTTTAATGATCAAATTTTCCAAATTACGTATAATCCTTCTCAGACAAGGAGGGAATTCTGTCAGAAATTCAGAAGAAAAGTACAAAAAATGTGGTCCAAGTTTTCAACTTTCTTATGTCATCATCAGGGTAGATAGAGACAATTGGTGAGTTTCTTATATATATATATATATATATATATATATATATATATATATATATATATATATATATATATGGTGACGCAAAGATCGCGCACCATAGGAGTTAATTAATTAATCACGTTCAATTTGTTTTCATATGTTCTTATTTTGCAGAAACAATTTTGACGAAGTAAGATGGCTAAATATTAACAAAGGTTGAACGAGTTACCTTGGTGTTCATGTATGGGAAAGCAGGTAGTACACACAGATCTGTTCTTCTTGTATCTTGTAACGGCATTCACTCGGGGTGGGTTGAGCCGGCTCCAATTGAATTAACCGCATCGCGCGTCAAGTCCATCCACCCCCGTCGATCGGCAGCAGAATCAACAGCATGATCGAGCCATTCGCGATTCCGGCGTCGGACACCGAAAACGCGAGGACCGAACATGAGTTCCATATCTGCTTTGACCGTTGCGAGCCACGTCTTGAGTTGACCACCTCGGCGCTTCCTCCAACCAGTGAGTGCGTTTGGCGCCACCAGTTTACGGACGAACTCATCACCAGACCGCTGCAGCACGCGGCCGAACCACCGGAGTCTCCTGTTAAGCAGAGTTTCTTCCAGGCCCAGAATGTTGCATCTGGCGCGGATGGACGAGTTAGGGATCCGGTCGGAGAGGCGCACGCGCAGGATACGGCGGAGGCAGTAGTGATCGAAGATCTCAAGCTTATGAAGATCCTCTCTGCCCATAGAGAAGAATTGTTCTGACCATGGCTTCGTAGATTCGCAACTTCGTGGATCGTCTTATCTCCTGGCGAGACCAAAGTCGTTTTTGAAGACGGACAAAGGCAGCTCTAGCCAAATTTATACGGGTGGTGATTTCGTCCTTCGCTTGACCAGTGGCTGTAAAATTGGCGCCAAGATATTTAAAGCTTTCGACCTCTTCCACAGCTTCACCATCGAGGGTTACAGCCACTCGATCAGGTAGGGGGTAGTTCACAGAAATAATTTTCGTCTTGGAAGCCTTAATTTTCATCCCCACCATTTTGGCCATGCGGCCAACTCTGACACCCGCGAGACCAACCATGCTATTCTCTAGGATCCAGTCAATAATGAACAGGATGAGGAGAGCACATATCCTTGGCGGACGCCCGTTCAGAAGGAATCGGATTCTTCCCCGTAGCACCTCACTCTAGTTCGAATGTGAGCGTAGTAGGCTTTGATGAGGTTGAGAAGCTTGGACGGGAAGCCATCATGACGCATGATGTCCCAGAGGCTTCTGCGATCCACCGAGTCGAATGCTGCGGTGAAATCAATGAAGCAAACGACGGTAGATTGCTGATAAGCCAATCGCTGTTCGAGAATTCGCCTGAGGGAAAAAAATTGATCTATGTATCCTCTGCCTCTCCTGAAGCCTGCTTGGTTAGGACGGGTTCGGCAGTCCCGGATATTCTGGAAATGACGCAGTACGAAAATTGAAAAAAATTTTGAGGCGACATCGATCAAACTGATGCTTCTATAGTTGCGACAATCGCGACGGTCGCCTTTTTTGTAAAAGGGTGCGGGGAGAATTGCATCACTCCAGTCCTGAGGTAGGCACACAGCGTCGAGCATTGGGTGTAGGCATCTGGCCATAAGGTTAGGACAGCTCTTGTAGAGTTCCGCCGGAAGACCGTCCTCGCCAGCAGCTTTGTTATTCTTTAGTCTTTTGATGACATCACATATCTCTTCTTCCGTTGGAGAATCGAAGTTGGCATCATACCCATGCAAGGAGAACGTTATTCGCTTGATCGCTTAGGGTTAATTCTACACCATGGCGCCCGGATCCATCGGTGGGTCCACTGTAATAGAGTTGGTAGGGAGCGTCAGATAGAGATACTTTGATAGACTTGTGACCAGAGAGGCAGGCCACATCGACCTTGTATTGGTGGAGAGCGTGGGCAGTGAGTGTTTGAGGCTGTTCAGGCAGGTCATGTACCATCGACCGGAACAAGTGATAATCGCACGAAACAATGTCTGGTGAATACGGCGGGTGGAGTAGAACTTCCCATTTAAGCGTTTCCAAGTAGGTTTTCACCCGTTTTGCAACATGTGGCCTAGCGACGTTGTCATATTGCAAAATCACTTTGTCGTATCTCTGCTTGCATGGCGGCCGTGTTTTTTTTTTTGTTTTTATTCAATGCTCGACTTAAATGTATCAATTGTAGTCGATAGCGATCTCCTGTGATGGTTTTGGTAGGTTTGAGCAGCACATAATAAACTACACCCAGCTGATCCCACCAAGTGCAGAGCAGAAGCTTCGGACCATGGATATTCGGCTTTGCCGCTGATGTTGATGCATGGGCGGACTTAACCCACGATCTTCTAAGCTTAGGGTTATCGTAGTGTATCTACTTTTTATCGCCCGTCACAATACAACACAAAAAAAAAACTTTCCTTTTCTGCCGTTGAAGCAGCTGTTCACGCGTGACAAGACGCCGTTCGACGTCTCTTGGCTTCAACTTGCACGGTACCCAATGCCCTTGCTTTTGAATCATTCCTAATGCTTTAAAACGTTTCGTAACTGTTGTGTGATCTGCTCCTAATGATTCTGCAAGCTCAGCTTGCGCCTGACATGAGTCTTCATGAAGTAATGCTTTCAATTCATTGGCTTCAAACTTTTTTCGGTTTGTCAGAGCGTTCTTTACCTTCAACATCAAAATTATTAAAGCGTCTAAACCAATCTCTGCATGTTGTTTCCGACAGAGCATGGTTGGTGTAAGTTTCAATGAGAATTCTGTGTGATTCAGCTTCAGATTTCTTTTAAATAAAGTAGTGCAGTAAAATTCCCCGCGAAAACACTTTCTTTGTCACAAAATACGACATGTTTAACGCTATGAAAAACAAAGTTGTTTACACTTCGGCGAAATGACATACACTGAATTTCAAGCTTGCTCATAGTAATTCCTTATAGATGCGTTTACCACCTGAAACTACACGCGGACAGTTCTGGGAACGCCATCTGTTGGTAAACAGCAATAACTTATTCAAGGTCTTAATACATACATATATATATATATATATATATATATATATATATATATATATATATATATATGACATCGAATGACAAAATAAAAATAAAAAACTTCTACGATACTTCTTAGGAGTCGTTGCAGTCGATGCTTGAATCATACACAGAGTGAAGAAAAACTAAACGACGGTTACAATTTTACAGTGGGAAAGATACAAGGACACTTAACTTTAATAAGTCACCGGCCGAATTCTCAACACAAACAAATGTCTACAGAGTGATGATAATTAAAAAGAAAAAAAAACAGGATTGATGTCGCTGTTTTTTGTTTTTTTTGTTTTTTTGTTTTTTCAAGTTATCATTACTCCTTAGGCTTATAACAATTACGACGCCTGTGTTTTTGTTCAAAATTGTTAATATAAAATACGATTTGTTTAAAATTGGCCGTTACAAAAGTCTTATCTCAAAAGATATTTGTGTTGGTTTTGGTCTTTCTTTTATTTTTGTCGTAGCCAACATGAATTTACAAATCGAAAAATTAACTTTTTTCCCCTTCATTGATGACATGAAATTTGTTTTAGCAAATGTTGATTTTAGATTTTTGACACACATACCAAAAGCAAAATAAAAATCTTAAAAACGAGGAGATTGTTACTCGATTACTTAGATAATTTCTGCATCGACGGATGCTTAATAACAATAACATAATAATGCATTTTTACACATAACTTGAAGAAAATTAGAAAACGGACATACTGTCGAAATATTGTTAAACATTGTTAAACACCGTGTCTTCTCTCTTTCTTTTCCCTTTAAGTGTTGCAAAAGTTGAAAAAGTTACGTCAATTATTTTGTTTTTTGCTACTAATAATAACAAATGTCCTCATATTACAGCAGTAATAGCTCTATGAGACTGTTGGCGAGCAAAACAAGAACGTGTGAGTGCTCTACTGCTCTGGACACTTAGCCATGACGCAACAAGGGCAGGTTGCCCTGCAACCACATACATTCACCAACCATGTTATGACACCCCAATGACATTTCGACCATGATGGTTGGCGTGGTAGACTCATGAACGTCCGAGATAGCTCGACCGAATAATAAATGTCTCTCATGGCTTCTGATATTAATTAATTCGAAACATGTACGTATTTTGTTTTGATGAATTAAGTAAATATCCCTTTTAGTCCAGATTTGCCTGTCAGTGGCCCGACCATAACCAGTTAGGTATGTCCCCTAGAGACTGGAGTAATGTACCGCTCTGTTCATGAGCAGGATCGGAGAGGAGAAGTATTCCTAAGTTTGAAGAATTAACTAAGGCGACTTGACAGCCACATCTAAATACTTGGGAACACATTCAATCGGGGTCCGTCTGAGCGAACTGCGTTAGTCGACGTGAAAGCATCTCTAACTGGGTCTCACCTGCAAGTTTATACGCAGATTTTAACAAAACCTGTCACCATATTGCGCATATTTGGTTGAAACTTTTCAGGACATTCACAAATAAATGAAATTGATTTTCGAAATATTTATATATATATATATATATATATATATATATATATATATATATATATAACATCTACTTATTGCTTTCATTTTTTTAAAATTTTAATTCTTGTTTTTTTTTTAAGCATTTCACCCCAAGCAAAACGGGAGTGCCACTAGCACGCAAAGGGGTTAGAGAGAGCGGGCGCGAGAGTAAAGAGGCGTGATAGAGGAAAGGATGAAGACAAGGACAGGGAATAGATTAAGGCATCTGGAGATGTCGATTGACATTATATTTGAATAGTTGGAGATTATAGCTATCAAGGAAACAAGTAATAGGAAAGGAATTCCATAGATGGGAGGTGCGAGACATGAAGCTATTGGAGTAGAAGAGACGGCTACATTTAGTAGTTTCGACAGTGAAAGGTTGAGATGGGGATGCCAGCCTCGTAGGGCACTTGAATTCATGAAGTCTGGGAACCAGCGAATGCAGCTCCTCGGAGCAATTACCCTGAAAGTATTTGTAAAAAAGACAGAGAGGGGCAACGGCGTGTCTGTGAGAGAGCAACTGTAGACGAGATGCCAGAACAGGGCCAATTATATTGCATATCCGCCTCTGGAGCTTATCAAGAACCCCGAGGCAAACAGAAGGGGCTCCAGACCATATATGGCAGCAAATTTTTCGCTAAACGCAAAGGCGCAGAAATACAAATGAGGTATTGTTGAGCTCGTCATGATGTAAGTAACCTATATACCAAGTTTGAACGAAATCGGAAGAAAAAAGTTGAATTTATTGATTTTTGATCGGCCTTATCGATCTTTTAAAAATTATCGATTATTTACGCTAAGAACCTATCTCTTACATTGTACAATGTATGTGCCAAGCTTGGTCAAAATCGGTTGAATGGATCTCGAGCGAAAAGGTATCTCACAGACAGACATCCTCTGTTTTAGAGATTAACGAACGTTTATTTAAGACAGTATATCGGCTGTAATAAAAAGAAAATATCAGTTTTAAATTGCATTGTTTTTCGTATTTAGGATTCCAAAACCTTTCTTTAATGAATCCTAATTCAAAGCTAAATGAATAAATCTTGTATTTACGAGGTAACCTTTATTTAGAAAAATAAAAATACACTATTTATTCAAGGTATAATCATCATTATTAATTTATATATTATAATAAAAATATTATTAGGTAATTATTATTAAAAGTATCATATAAAACATTAGCAATAATTATAGAAAATTTAAATATAAAAATATAATGATTTTTTTATTTAAATTAAATAAAAAATACTCTTTTTTCATTATTTATGTATTTTGCTTGTGGTGGGCTTTTGTTCGTTTTTCTACTTTCGATGGCAACTTCTTTGTAAAGTCCAAACCAAAAAAACAAAATTTAAAAATATTGTCGAAGTTACCTCCTCCTTGGCTCCTTAAACCGGAATAAAAAGGTCATTTCGACCTTGACCTCTCGGTTGTGCTCCTTATACGCTGTTAACCCTTGGTAGAGACTAGCAAGTTACCTCTTCAGTTTACTTATATTACAAACCTAGTTGTAATATACTTCTAGACATTTTTAGACATTAGTTTCCTTTCAGCTAATCTCGACTTATTTTTTTTTATAGAGACTTTACTGTTAGCTTACCCAATTCTCTTGCTAGTCTCCCTTACCACAAAACGGCGACTGAAACGGTCGGATACGCAGGCTCCTGGCCTCCGTTGGCCAGGACGTCGATCACTGTATTAAGTTACGCTCTCATTTTTTTTTTGTCTGCCAACTTGACGATAGTTGGAAACTTTCCTTTCTCTCGGCATTCCGTCCCTACTGGCTGCCTGCACGTCGTCCTTAACCTTTCCCGTACGTAGTGTTAGTAATTATTACGGGAGGTTACTAATATCGGACTCGACCGGCAAATACGCAACGCCTGCACTGGACCTGTGACATGCCCGAACAATGCCAGCTCCACTCCTTCCCAACACGTCAAGTTGGCATCCCGGCCACGACCAACATCAACTTCAACTACAGCGATCATCTCTGCAGCGACCACCTGCATGACCAACAGCGATCACCTGAAACGACCAACCTCGACCATTGATGCCTGCATCGGAACATATGCATCTCTACCGTTCCGACCACCTTTAATTCTTTTTTCTAGAATAAATTAGCATATATATCCTCGTTCTGTCGTCTATGTTGTTTCACCTTGTCAGATTTAACGTCATCGAAAAATGTTAGCGGGCCTCTTGTGACCTCATCACCCTTTTGTGATACACGGGGGCGCACGAGGGGTCCGCTACTATATAACAAAAAACGATGCGGCCTCTATTCTGAAATTCTGCCATAATATTCTAAGTGCTCACTGAGTGGCTAGGTGGAGTTTGTGTTGTCAAGATTCATAGTTGTATCTGTTTTTTAGACAAAGTTTTAGTCGGACAGGCTTGCTTTTTCTTCGTTCATCACCATCTAGGAAATGTCTTGAATCATTATCCAATTGAGAATATAAAGAATTTCACTCAGGGATATATAGTCAGCCACTTTCTATTGCTAAAAAATGTATATTTCACTTAAAATAACAAAAATTAAATAAAATTTCCTCGGAAACAATGTAAAAATTTGAAATAGTAGTATCTTATTTCGTTATTATTCTTGCCTTTGTCTAACTTCTTTTCTCTTTTTTTCATAATTCATGAATTTTTAAGTATACTTTTTAATAACACAGTTATATGCGTATGTATTCTTTTTGTGAAGGAGGATTCTTCCTACACATCGTCCAATGAAAATACAACCAACTTCCTAATTTTTGGAACTTAGGTTAGTCCATCAGATCACATAAAAGCCAAATGCGATTCGATATAGTCAATAGAGAAACGGTAAGTGTATACATTTAGGAATAACAAGTTATCACTCCGTTACTACAACTGTTTGGCCAACTCATTCCTGCTTTTTTTACTCCGGCTAAGTTGTAAAATTCTTATTATCAATCACAATCAGCAGCAGTTGATTGCGCTACTCTATTGCCCTCCTTTTCTTTTATAGAAAAAAAATGAACTGATACGTACACACCAGTTTTTCAGTTTGAAACATTTATATATACAAAAATACTTGTAAAAATGAGAAAGAAGACGTGGAAACAACAAAACGAGTACCATTTATTATCTGGTTGTTATTTGGTGCTAGAGACACGAGAGACAGTAATAATATTGAATATAAAATTGTGAGTTTTTTTATGTGTAATGATAATGAATGTTCAGATAATTTACTTAGGAAATACAAGTGTCTGGGTTTTTTTTACCTCAAATTTTTATTGAGTATTAAAAGAAATTAATATTATGGCATGAAAAAGGGGAAAAGGAGATGAAATTTTTGTTGACGAATTGTCCATGTGAACTACTAATAAGAATGTCACGTGAAAAGGAGAAAAAAAGTGGGGTCAATTTTTACTGGTTTAGAATGAGTGAATTAATGATAATTATAATTGTTATTATTATAATTATTTTTGACATTATAATTAATTTTTTTTTTAATTTTTTTATGGACATGGTACCGTGATAGTATAATTTTTTATTTATGTATTTCATTATGGACATGAATGACTTTTATTCGAATAGAAATAAATATTTATGGAATAGCAATACTCATTCTTCTTTACCAAAGACATTTTGTTTCAGAAGTTTATTAAAACTCTACCTGGTAATAAGAGAGGGAGGGATAGAGAGAGGGAGGGTGAGAAAGAGGAGGAGGAGAGAGTAATTCTCAATTCATACCATCTTCCTTCCACTATTTTTTATTTTAATTTTTTCTTTCTCTGACACTCCCTTTTATTCTTTCTCGCTCTTCTTTTATCATTCTCTTCGTCTTCCGTCGTCATATTAATTCTACTCCCTTTTTCATCCGCATTAAGGGTTATAATTATATGTATCATGACAATGAAGAAAGTGAATATATATATATCTAAATCTTTAAAAATCCGAAGCGTTCAAGTCTACAATTGAATAAAAGAAGAAAACGCCTTCTTACTCCTGTCCACCTCATCCAACATTTCCTTAAATCCCTCAGTTATCAAACATTCAACCATCCATTGACTACAAAATCAGAAGTGTTGAATGAGTTGATGAATGAAGAGCAGTTAACAATGTTAACGAGTTCACTTTTACTTGATTCACTACATCATAAGATAGAAGATATGCTTTATGCGTGTATATTTCGTCAATATGGATGAAACTCTTTTTGGTGAAATAATTTTCCAGGTTGCTACATAATTGTGTCCCTTCAAACTCCAAATTTAACCTGTGAGTAGAGTGCGAGTAAAAGTCTCCATCGTTAGTTTAATCTTAAAGTTATGCCCAAAAGGGACCTTCTTCTTTTATATGCCGTGTCTCTTCAGGACGTATGCGATCATGGTCTTCCATATCTTCCTACCCCTTGTAGCTCTTAATAAGTTTTGTCTTTTTGTTATTTCTCCCAAATCCTGTCCTACCATCCTTTTGCTGAAGCTCATCAAGTATGTTACGCGCTGCTTTCCACTTTTCCACTTTTCCCCAATCTATACCGTGAGTATCAGGTTTTCCATTACGTGCCTCATAAATTTTATAAAACCAAAAAGATATTTCAGATAGAGCAGTGCACATTCGCGGTATTTTGTGTGTATTTTATTCGGGTATTTTGGAAAATAACAATACCATTTACTCAGATGCCAAATATGTTTTACAACAAAAAAGGCTATTTTATTTTATGCTTTTCAAATATAAACATTAAAATATATAATTACTTCTTCTATGCGCCGTGTCCCTTCAAGACAAGGACGATTATGGCTTTCCACAATTTCCTATTTTTTGTAGTTTTAGCAATATTTGTCTTTTTACCATCCCTACCATTCACTGTTTTGTCATCTATTTAAAGAAGCTCGTTAGGTGAGTTATTCGCTGGTTTCCTCTGTCCGTCTTACTTACAATATGTCCTGTGAGTGTTAAATTCTTCAAGCTTTCTTTCCTCGTTATATGTCCTAGAAATTTCAACTATCCCTTTCTAATTCTAAGTGTCGTTTTTGTTTCTATTTCCCTTAAAATTTCCTCGTTGTTCACATGTTCAGTCCATGGTATTCACAGCATTCTTTTGTAGAATCACTTCTTCGTTACCTGAAGTCTCCTCTTTATCTGTGCTCCCTGCTACATATGAAGATTGATATTATATAGCTGTTCGGCACTCTTTTCTTTGTTTCTAATGAGATTTTCATGTTTTTTCATTCTTTGCTTAGCTTTAGGAACGCATCTTTTTCTATTCCAAAGCGCCTTCGGTGTCTGTGTCACAAATTTAACAGTGTTAAAACATTTCCCAGATATTTAAACATTCGTCTTTTGCTTGATTTTGAAATTTCAAATTCGTACTTCGCATCTTTGGCTGTTTCTCTTGTTGACAAACAGAATCTAGGTTTTTACAATTGTCCTTTCTTCTCGCTTTCCTTTACTAGCTTGTTTAGGAGTTTCTACAGTTTTCACACGGTGTATTCTGTGTAACTTATGTTAAGATTGTGCCCATCAATAATAAATCCTGGTTGGCCTTCTAATTCGCTTAGGATTGCCTCGCTGTAAAGGTTGAATAAATCCGATGAGAAGACGCATTCTTGATTTACGATTTTTTCTATTTTTTATTTTTTTGTGTACTCAATTCATTTTCTATCCGTATGCAAGCACTTTGCTTCCAGTATATTTCTGGATTATTCTAATATTTTAGCCAAATAAATCAAGTTTACCTAACAATTCAAATAGTTATTTGTATTGTGCTTTATCAAACACTTTTGCATAATCTATAAAACTTATCTATACGTCCTTTTGCATTTGTATTGCTCTTTCTGATATCATTCTGAGCATAAATATTGCATTTCTTGTTCCAGTGTCTTTAATGAAACTGCACTCTTCTTCACCTATTTTCGGTGTAATTGTGATTCATGCTCTATTCATCAGAATCTAGATCAAGCATTTTCAACGAGGGGTTATCACTCTCCACCACGAGGCGATTGTTTCTCTGAGGAAGCAATAAATTTTCACAAATAAGTTCTTTTGTTTCATAGTAAGTGGAAACATTCGTAAATAACAATTACGAGTTTATGTTTTAATAAACGTTTCTAAATTTATGCTTTCTCATCTGTTTATGAAATTAAGTCTTTACTTTAACCCTTTAAGGACGAGATATATTATTTTTAATGATAGCTCCTCATACTGGATCCGGCAGAAATACTTTTTTTATAAAACAGTCCCACATCTCTATGTCACGACCGCCTTTGGCTGCTCCCTGACCTTTTCGTTTTAGAGACGACCTTTTAGTTCATTGGTATTACGAACCTAGTCGTAATATACCTCTAAGCATTTTTAGACTTTAGGTTTTGCGTAGCAAATCTCAACTCATTTTTTAGAGAGATTTTTTTAGCATTTTAGCGAGACCATTTCTGTTGTTAGTCTTCCTTAGCATAACACAGCGACTTCTCGCCAAATTCCTAGTCGGCGCCTGAACGGTCGGTACATAGGATCATGGCCTTTGTGGCCAGGACGCCGACCAGGGCTGTGTATTAATTTACGCTCCCATTTTTTGTCTGCCAACTGGACGCGAGTTGGAACTACCTTTCTTTCTCTCTTTACTTGCCTTCTTTATTTCTGACTCCTTGCCCATGTTCGACTCTCGGCATTCCGTCCCTACTGGCTGCCCGCACATCGTCCGTAACCTTTCCCGTACACTACGGTTATGATTATTACGGGAGGTTTCGATATCGGACTAGACCAGCAGAAACGCAACGCCAGTACCGGATATTGATATGCCAAACAACATCGCAACGCAGCTACCTGTACCTTCTCGACATGTCCAGTCCCAAACCAGACCAGCCGACCAGCAGCGATCATCTGCGACGACCAACCAACCTTCCCCGTATACTATCTGTTGTAATTACTACGGGAGGTTTCGTCACCAACCTCGACCAGCAATGCCTGCACTGCAGCGTCCAACCGTCGACACGACCGGAACGTCTGCATCTCGGCCCCAACTGTCAACATGACCGGAACGTCTGTATCTCGACTCCAACCGTCAACACGACCGGAACGTCTTCACCTCGACTCCAACCGTCAACACGACCGGAACGTCTGCATGTCGACTCCAACCGTCAACACGACCGGAACGTCTGCATCTCAACTCCAACCGACGACACGACCAGTCCGACCACCATTACCATGATTGGCAGGCCAATATACCCCATTGTTTTTTCTTTATAAAATAAACTTGGCATTAATCATACATATCCTCGTTCTGTTGTCCATTTTGTTTCACCTTGTCAGATTTAACGTCTTTAATACGAAAAATGTTAGCGGCCTCTTGTGACCTCATCACCTTGCGATACGGGGGAGGGTGCGATCGGGACGCGCTTTCATATCGCCCCCCTCCTCCAGGGGGTCCGCTACATCTATGTTTCAACTACTTAACTAAACTAATGATTTTGAAACATTTCGTTCAGTATCTGGTAGCATTCACTTGACTTGTGCATTGTACTGCAGTGTTTGAACAGTAATTGTGAGAAGTTTTTATGTTTGTATAGTCACAGTGATAATATTAATAATTAGATCAAGTGTTAGTGACAATAACTTTGAGCTGAAAATATTGTTTTTTCTGTGTTATATTTTTTCAAGATAGTCCAACTCAGCACCGTCAACTCGGCATCAAGACAAACTCACCGCCAGGGCAACTTTACATTTTTAAATATTTAAATTTGTATTTTTGAAGTTTTAACATGATTAAATTAATAAATTATTTTTTTTAAATCAAGTAAAATTATTAAAATATTTTTTTTACTCTTTTATTTATAAAAATTTTAAAATCAAAAATAATATTTATAAAATTTATAATCATTTTATTTGTATTAATTTTAAAGATTAAAATTTTAAATTTAATCATTTATTTTATTTCTATTAATTTTAAAAATAAAAAGTTATAATCATTATATTTATAGTGTTTTTAAAAATTAAAAAATGAATTATGATCATTTTATTTATCATTATTTTAAACGTTTTTTTTTTTTTTTTTTTTTTTTTTTGGATGGCGACTTGTCCCGGTGCTAAGTCCTGGTGCCTACATTTTAGCCCTTTGTTCATTAATCATGAGTAACAAAAAGAAATGTATACCGTATGTAGATAAGTATTTGGCTTATTTTTTTATTTTTTATTTTTTTGTAGAAAGCCCCTTGTGATCAAATGTACCTATGTGCCTTATTTGCAACAGCTCGTTTTCTAATGGGGCGATGAAACCGTCATTTAAAAAGAAATCATCCTGACAAAGTGAACAAATCCATTGATTATTTTGAAAATTTAAAGAAAAACTTTAACCAACGAAATACTTTCACCTTATTTGAAAAAAAAAAAGCAAAAAAACAAAAAACAAACTACAGAACCAAATGAAATTGCTTGATTGCATCTTATGCCATAACGCAAGTAAATGCAAAAACTGGAAGTGTACATACAATTGCTGAAAATGTTATTAAGCCTAGAATAGTAATGCGCGGAAACTTACTTAGTTAACGGACTTTTTACTGATCTTCTTACTCGTTTTGATTACTACGCGCATTTGAAGTTCGCGCATTCCGCAGTAATCAAGACAAGTAAAGCTTCCGCTCATGATTAATCGAGGCAAACGTATGTAAACAAAGCCACTAATGGTGACCGGGCTGTAACCGCGAATAAGGCCGATATTACATTGTCGATAACTCCTAAGCGGTTTTCTTCCGCAAACTTTTATAGTTATTTTCGAAATAAGCATGCAAATATACACCAGAATGGAAATTTTCATTACAATTGGTTTCCGGAGCTTAATGTGCAAATTTACCGATAATTATTGTGCATTTTAAAAATATGTCCTTCTATTTGTGCACTGCATTACATAGCGCCTCGTCATCATTTAGTTGCTCAAATATTAGCCATGATCTTCATGAGTCAATGACAGTAGTTATTAAAACAATTAATAAAATAAAAATAAAATATTACAGCAAATATGACAGACTTTTTCGAAAGTTTTGTATTGATACCAAAGAACAGCATAATAAGACTTTGAAGTATTGAGGGATAATGACGAGGAAACACACGTGCTATATTTAACAAAACAAGATAAGGAATTTATTTAGAAATTTACACATTTGAAGTTGTTAGTAGCTTTGTTGGGGACGTGCAGAGTTTGTTAATTATGTGAGAAAGAATCAGAAGGAATTTGAGTGACTTTCTGCAGCCCCAAACAAATAGTTAAACGAAATTCAAAATGCAATTGAAAAACGAGACATATTCAATTAGAAATCAATACAACATTTATATACAAATCAAACAATATACAGACAGGATAATTGATGTATGTTGTGTAGGCGAAATGTGTATGTAGTTTCTTCAGATTTCAGAATGTCTCTCTTCGTAATTGTTCGTTCATTTGGAGTATTTTTTGTTTGTGTCGATATTTGCGATTGTTGATATTAAGTGTCTTATAGAAAAGAGTTTTTTAAGAGTGATCTACCTTTAACTGTAATATTTTTCTAAGGTCGTTCGTTCGTAGAGTTTACTTAGTAAGTAGTGAATTTGATTCACTTTAGATAAGCAAATGTTGAGAAATGATGTACACAGAGTTGATTGAATCTTGATCGAGTATGAGTCAGCGATGTATCTTTTTGCGCGGCAAAGTCTGAGTTTTGACTGGCGTGGAGTTGATGGGCTTCTCTCTAGGTGAAGAGGTACTGACTGTATGAAGTTGGTAATTGTCTTTAACGTCTGGTCAGCAATGACTAAGACGGGAGTCGGTGAATGTTACATCTTAAAACTTGGTAATTACTGCTCAGAAGGTTCACACGTTTTCTGTTTATATAATCACCGGGTGGCTCCCAGCATAAGAGCGGGAAAACAGCTTAGTCGCGTGCAGGCGGTTTGATTGGTCGGAACTGACCAATCAGCAAGCCAGATTGGAGGTGATTGACCAATGAATACTTGTTATATTGTCTGAAGGTAGAATTTGGCTTACTAGATAGGAAGAGTGCATTTGCTACAAAGAGGTAAGGCTGGTTGTGTTGTGGAAGAGTCTACAGCTTGTTTCAGGAAAAGGAATCAAATGTTCGTAGTTTTGATGAATTGTCAAGAAGAGAAAATTATTAAATCATCGGACACAAAGTAATATTCCAAAATGTTCAAACCAAATTGACAAAGTTCGTTTTTCACATAAAAGTTTACGGTTGTATTCAACATAAATGAAAAAATATATTTTATTTTTAAGGTACTTAGTTTTAGAGTTGAATAGAGTTCTTTGAAATTGCCCTGCTCTCATTAAACACTGATAATATATTAGCCTGTAATTTGACACCGGCGTCATTCAGACGCCTCTGCCTGCCCCCCTCTCTCTCTCAATGTGGATGAGGAAATTTTGGTACAGGAAATCGGGCATCACAAATGAGACATTTACTTTTTAGCATGGATTTTTGGAAAGTTCAATATGGTTTCACTCCATGTTCAAGGTAAATTATGCACATTGCTAGATTGCAAACGTGTTCTGAAAGACTTTTCTGGAAAATTAAACTTATTTCAAGTTAATATACAGAAGAAGAATTTCAATAACATGCCCGAGTTAACAGGAAGTGAAAACCTGAAATGTACGCCACAGAATATTAAATGAAATTGAAAGAACTAAGTAGCTGATTTTCAAATTTATTTTCGTTAGATATCCATCCGTAGATGATTGATGATAGATCCCTTTGGTTGTGATACAGAAGCTTTCAGTGAAAATATGCAGGAAGAACTTATTGGGTTGAAAAATACAAGTACGAATTTGATAGCGGCAGAATAGCACAATTATGGCTGTCAAATACAACGAAACAGCCATGTGGTCTGAAATGGTTAAAATACTGCTATGCTATGCTCTTATTTGGTTGAATGTGGATTCAGTGCAATCAATAAAATCTTAACCAAAAAAAAGAAATAAAATTGATATATATCCTCGAGGAGAAATAAAACTAAAACTTAGTAATTTCAAACCAAATATTAAATTTTTAGCAGCAAAGCGTCAATCACAAGGATCACATTGTAAGTAAAATATTTTAATTTATATTTTTTACAAATGGTCATGGCCTTCGAAAAATAGTTCTTGTACTTCTCGTGATAGTTTCATTACTTTGCTCTACTTCTCTCTCTCCCGAATTTCTTTCTCTGGGAGACCTAGATCTATCCCGCGCTAAGCTGTAATCATAGGCATCTTCTTGCATTATTTGATCTTCGTCCGAACTTTCAAACTCATTCTGTCCCACTTGATCCTGCATTATTTCGTCTTCTGATGTTTCATTCTGTAATGGTTGTTCTAATAAATCATTAACGGGCGGAATCGTAGACATTTCTTCATCATTTTGCTCTTCATATTCACCCTGGATCCTTATTTGATCTGCATGGGCTAATACACTGTTGCCGTTTTCTCTATTTATTATAACTGTATTGTGGCCTTTTTGCATGATAAATTCTGCCCTTTCCGGATTTGCTTCTTTGTTCTTTTTGTACCACATTTTTTTCATTTGTGGAATACGACATTGTTAGCGGGGCTCTAATTTGTCTTCCCATTAAATCTGATGGGCTTTCTAGTCTTCCAGCGTGTGGTATTGTGCGATAGCTTAAAAGCAGCCTAGGTAGAAAAACTTCTACTTTTTCTTTTTGCTGAGAGCATGCTTTTAGTCCAGTTTTTACGGTCTGCACCATTCTTTTAAGTTCGACTGAGGGGTGATATGGGGGTTCTTATACGGTTTACATCCTATTTTTTCTTTTAAGATCTTCATCACAAAATTCTGGTGCGTTGTCAGATACCAGGGGTTTTGGTATGCCGTTTCTAGAAAATATGACCCTTAGAATCTGTTTTATCGTAGAACTTTTCTTGTCTGGCACCGGGATTATTTCAGGCCAGCCTGAAAAAGAGTCTACTAGAATTAATAAGAGTCCCACTCCAGTAATATACGCATGATCCATATGCACCCGACTCCATAGTTCCACTTCTCTGGGCCATGAATGTAAAGTAGTCTGTGTAAAGTTTCTTAATTCTTTACATTTTTTGCACCTTTTTATATATTCTTTGACATCTCTTGAATATCCTGGCCACCATGCTTCTAATTTTATCCTTTTTTGTGTGGCCGCTACTCCACAGTGTATATCATCATGTACACTTTTTATTACCAACTTTCTTTGTGTTTCTGGGGGAACTACCAAATCCTCATTACAAATCACTCCATGTCCTATCGTTAATTTCTGTCTTATTTCTTTGTAGGGTCTTTCCGCCCTAGAACAATTTCCCCATGAGTTTTTTCTTATTCTCGATATTATCCTACTTAATACTGGATGATGTCTAGTTTCCGCAGCTATTCTATCTAAAAACAAAACATCAATCTCTACCCAATGTAAGAATGCATCTTCAAATTCTTCTTCTGTTTTGTCTTTTGATTCCTTGTAAAATTGCAATCTTGATAGTACATCTACATGTGGAATTGAATTTCCTTTGACATATTCTATATCAAAGTCAAATGCCACCAATCTTATTGCCCATCTTAGTATCCTCAATGTAGTGACTTTGGGTAATTCTTTCCTTGGGTTAAATATAAACTAATGGTTTATGATCACTTCTTAACAGAAATTTTTTTCCAATTAAAAATTGTCGGGCTCTAGTAGTTGTCCACATAATAGCCAACGCTTCTTTCTCTATATTTGAATAATTAAATTCGGTGTTCGTTAGTCTTCTTGATAAATACATTATTGGATGTCCTTTTTGTGATAATATTCCCGATATCGAATGTTCGCTCGCATCTGTGGTTAACGTAATGTCCTTTTTTGGATCAAACATTTTCACTACTGGCTTCTTTGCTATAATTACTTTTAATCTATCAAAAGCTTTTTGTTGTTCCTATGACCAAATAAATTCAACATTCTTCTTTCTTAAATTTGCAAACGGTTCAGTCAAGTCCGTGCATTTTGGTAAATATCGCCTGTAAAAATTCACCAATCCCAAAAAAGACTCCAATTCTTTTTTATTTGTAGGTGTAGCTACTTTTAGTATTTTTTCTATCAAGGCCTGGTCTGGTGATATACCTTCTTTTGAAATGGAATAACCTAAACAACTTACGCATTTTTTCTCGTTTATTGTCATTCCAGCATTTTTTAATCTATTCAAGATTTATGTTTTTTCTTTTTAATTCATTTTCATTAGTAACTCCTATGCATATATCGTCTTGGTAACAAATCATATTTTCCATATTTTCTAAAACCTGTTCGATGGCCCTTTGAAATATGGCGCTTGCGGTTTTTATTCCGTATGGCATTCTTTTCCATTTTAGTAACCCTATTGGCGTATTTATCGTGGTTACTTCTTTGAAGTTATCGTCTATTGGTATTTGGTGGTATGCCGTTTTTAAATCTATTTTTGTAAAAACGCTCATTCCTGCCAATGCGTGTAATGCAACTTCAACATTCGGTATTGGATATGAATCCAAATAAACTTTGTGATTTACGCCTATTTTGTAATCTCCACAAATACGTAAATCACCATCTGTCTTCCTCAAAACTACAATGGGTGATGCCCACCTGCTTACCCACAGGGGGAACATGTTCAAGAAGGTCTTGTTCTATTAACTTTCGTAGTTTTGTTACTACTAATGGCAACAAATGTACTGGTAATTTTCGTGCCTCATAATAAGAGGGGGAGACATTTTCTTTTAATTTTAAACTCGCTTTATAGTTTTTTAACTTTCCGGTTTTTTCCATTTTTATCTCATTAATTAATTTGGTAGAATTTCTGTTAAGCACGTCGTTTCCAAGAATTCCGTGGTTCTTTTTACAACTTGTGACAATTATAGGTATTACTTCAAATTTATCTTTTAACTCCAAGGACCCTTCAAAGTATCCTAAGTTTTTTATGACCGACCCATCAAATTGGCGGAGTTGTAAATTGCTCTTTCGTAAAGGTGGCTTTCCAATGCGTTCCCAAAATTTTTTTGATATCAGCGTTACTTCACTCCCAGTATCAATTCGCATATCTAAATTGCAGTTGTTGATTTAAACCTTTAGTATAATGTCTTTTTTCTTTTGTTCAATTTTTTCTATATTCTTATTTTTTTAATATGAAGACTTCCATATTGGTTTCATTTTCTTCAACTCTTTCAACGTTTTTCTTTTTGAATTTGCATACTACTTGAAAGTGGTTCTTTTTTAAGCAATTTGTACAGGTTTTTCCAAATATTGGGCATTTTTCCCCTTTTTATTTCATGTTCACGTCCACAATACGAACATTTTCTTATCTTTTTTAACATGTACATATCAGAGAATATTTGTTCGCTGGTTTGACTTTTTTGATGGTTGTATTTCTGTATTAATTCTTGTTGCTGGATAAAGTCAATGCATGTATTTAAAGACATATTTCCTATTTGTAGTTGTTCCATTATTTTATATCGGTGTGATGCATTGCACATACCTTCAATTAATCTTAATCGAATCAAGTCCTCTTCAATAGTCTGTTCGTCTTGTCCGAGTTTTTCAAATTCGCAATATTTACTTGCATTTCGTAGATGGTGTAGATATTTTATGATTGGTTAGTCAACTTCTTGTTTTATCGACATGAACTTCGTTCTTTCTGCCACTACCAGCCTTTTCTTGGGTCTCATATTTCTCCTTATAATCTTATTTTTTCGAAAGTCAGGTCTTCCAAGTTTGTGGGATATGTGGGATATGCCATGGTGGAAACTTTTCATTATCGCCTCCCCTCCTTGTTGTCTTCCAGCCTTTAGCCAGAAAAAATAAATCCATGCATCCACGAAATCTGAATCTTCTAGAGACAAATGCGATCCTATCGGCGACGTCATTGTTGTGAAGTCGAAGTATAGCACTAGTCAGTCCCTAAGCTTGTCTTCTTTTCCCCGTTATTCTCAGTGACCACTTATATAGTCTTTCTCTTTGCAAATTATGCAAATTAGGCATAGCATCACTAATTTGCCAAATATCAGGCAGATATCAAAAGGATAAAAAAAAGATTGAAAAATTGAATTCAACCTGAAGTTATAGATCTAGATGATAAAGAAAACAACAATTAAAATGCAAATGGTTCATTAACCTGAAGAATATTCAGATGGAGACAGATAAGTAAACATTTAAAAAAAAAAATTTTCAATCAGTGTGAAAATTAAAAAAAGAAAAGAGTGCCAAAAATGGTTCACTTTTGAAATTGATTGTTGGTCAGAAGGATCAGAGAAAGAAAATAATTTATTTCTTTAATCTTGCAAATTGATTCTGGAATCATCTAATAATGCTAATAGCATCTTTATTACAGTTCCATATAAAACCCTGCAGTTGCATAGGTTCACCAGGAAATCCAGGACCAGGAAATCTTACCTCAGACTTTAATGTTTCAGATCCTTCCATGTTTTTGAGCTTATCAGGAAAGAATTTTCCAACATATTCGTTCTATGAACATTTTTATTTTTTATACCATGAATTCAGTTAAGGTTTAAAATGAATTTTTAAAAATGAAATTTTTTTCTTGAAGCTTTTATTTTAGTTTTAATTTCAAGCTCTTGGTTTGCTGTATTTCAAAACTAATTTAAATTGATTAGAAAGGATTTTCGTTTTGAAATTGACGATTCTGTTTTATTTTAGAGCTATTTTTAGCCACCTGTCATCAGAATGTTATTCTCTTTATTAAAAAAAAATCTTCCAAAACTAAAATATACTTTTTCTGAAACTTTATTCGGGGATTATTTTTTTTTTAATCAGTGTCTAGAAGATAACACCAGAAGTTTTTAAAGGAGGACTGTAGATATTTTTGGCAGTGCATTTAAATTCTTGCTTATTAAATCAACTGGAAAACTTTGAACCGAATTAACTCCCTTTGCGGAAACGTATGAATGATAAACCGTTAGCTTAGAAGTTACGGTTACATCTAGCTCGAGCTCAATGAAAAATTGATGTGATCTCGCTTCCAGTCTAGTATTATCTGGTTTAAAGTATAATTAATCTGTTTTGAAACAAATATTATTTACTTTAACCATTTTAAAATTATCAGAAATGTTTTTTTAATATATTGGTGGCTAGTTTTATTTAGAGGTTTGACATCTTGATGATATAGATGGATATTTCTAATGTTGTTCTACGGGGATTTATTCGTAAAATAATTGAATATTATAACGTGAGCGCGTTTCATATATAATTTTTAAAGTATTCAGTAATTTTAAAAGATCTACAAAAATTGGCACATTTATGCAATTAAAAAAAAATTCAAAATTCTTTTAAAAATATTGGTGCTTCATGATTTGTACTAAGTTTTTTCAATTTTGATTAGTGTTGTGGTAGGATCCACCTAATTTGCATAGTGGACCATATAAATATGGTTGGTACCGGGAAGACGAGGGGAAGGAATTAAGAGATTCAATCCAGAGACTCTGCCCGACTGCGACTAAGTCAACACATTCTCCAGGAACGGTCTTCCCAAGAATATACAAAAGACTATATGTAAATATTGTGTACACTTTCTTGTTTCAATACATTTTGTTCTAAGTACATTTTGTGTTGTATTATTATTCCATGCATTAGTCAAGTTTCAACAATGGCGACGAGGTATAAAGAACTTTACGTTACGGAAAAAAAAAAAGAATTGATAATTGATAGCCTTCAACAATTGGGACAAGTCTTTGAAGAACCCAGGCTGAAGAAAAAAAATTATTAATTAAAAGTCCAACATCTAATGGAACGGCAAAGGATTCTGAAGTTCTGGATATTTAGAACTCGTTAAAGGACGACTAAGCATAAAGGAACGTTCACTCAGAAAAATCTGAAAGGTGGCGTAAACGAATAACGGTGAATTAAAAAAAAAAAAAAAAGAAAAAAAAACTGGCCGACTACAAAAACATGCATGGAATTAAAAGGCGCACAAATACACCGTGTCGACTTTGAAAGGTAACGAACTTTAAAAAAAAAAAATTTTTTTTTTTTTTTTGGTTGCTCAACAATATTTTATAAAGCAAGACATAAAATTAAAAAGTCGTAAGTTGTTTCGATTTTTTGGTCAGCTTATATTATATTCGTGGATACACAATTTAAAAGTATATTCTTTGTTGCATGAACAGCTAAAGATGGATGAATTATCCAAAGCCATATCTGAATTATTTAAAGCCCAGCAGTTGAGTCAAGCTGAATTATTCAAATCCCAGCAGTTGAGTCAAGTTGAGCAAAATATCAAATCCAAGCAGTTGAGTCAGCAACGCAAAATATCAAGTGAACAGTTTGCCTTATTAATAAGGGAACAACAGAAAAGACAGCAAGAATATCAAGAAAAGCAAGAAGTTGAAGCAACGTCAAAGGAACAAGAGGAAAGACAGCAAAAATATCAAGAAAAACAAGAGGAAAGACTGGAAAAACAGGAAGAAATGCAGATCAAGGTTTTAGAAATTCAAAAGTTAACACTGGAGAAATTAAACAACAATCAGGCAAATGAAGGAAACTCTTCATATTCTAATAACATCATATTTAATTCGCTGGAAACTTTCAACTATGTGCCAGACGAAGAAAAAACGTTTGAAGCGTACTTTAAACGATATGAAGATATTTTCTACACAGACTGTGAAAACTGGTCGAATTCAAGAAAAGTCAGTCTATTACTAAGAAAGCTAGGTACAGCGGAACATAGCAAATTTGTAGATTTTATTCTACCGAGAAGAACAAATGAATTGGAATTCTCGGAAACAGTGAAATTGCTAAAGGAGTTGTTTGGAGCAAATATGTCGCTTTGGCATAAGCGATGGTTATGCATGAATGTCGCTAAATCCGACGATCAGGATTACTTAACATATGCATCTATAGTGAATAGACATTGTGACAATTTCAGATTGGCAGAGATTACGGTTGAAGAATTCAAGTGTTTAATTTTTGCTCAAGGACTGGTATCCAGTAAGAGTGCCGAAATAAGACGTAGAGTTTTGTCTAAACTCGAATCTGAACAAAACCTTACCCTGCAAAAGTTAGCAGAGGAGTGTCAGCGGGCCGTAAGTTTAAAGAAAGAGTCTCAAAAAATCGAAGAAGCTGGCATTGCTTTATAAAAAAAAAAAAAAAACAGTCAAATTACCCATCAGAAAAAAAATTGGAGTAAAAATTCGGCGTATTTTAAAAATAGACAAGAAAAATTAAATGAAAAGAATGAGGAAAAAAAAGGTTCCACCATATAATTGTAGACGTTGCAACAAAAGACACTGGGAGGTAAATTGCCCATATAGAAATAAAAAAAATGTTTCGTGTGCCACAAGAATGGTCACAAAGGGTCGTGTTGTAAAACGAAAAAAAGTCAATAGCCGAATTAGACAAACAAATTCAAATATCAAATCAGATAGAGATTTGAGGAAGTATGTGACGACTGAAATATTTAAAAAGAATATCAAATTTCAACTCGATTCGGGTTCAGATTTAACAATAATGAACGATAAAACATGGAAAATTTTAAAAAGGCCTACAATAATGAAGTCAACGAAATGCGCTCGAACAGTAACTGGAAAGGAAATTAAATTCGAAGGCGAGGTTGTACTTCCCATGAAATTGAACGGGATAGTTAAAAAAATAAAAGTTTTCATTCTGAAAAATGGAGAAAACTTGATGGGTACAGATTTTATTGAAACATTCGAATTGTGGGATAAACCGTTAAACTCATTCTGCAGAAAAGTAGAAAGTAATACGCAAACAAGACAGGACATTAAAGATGAATTAAAGAAAAAGTTTCCGGAAACCTTCACACCTGGTCTTGGAAGATGTAACAAGTTTGAAGCCAAATTTGAATTAAAGGAAAATACTATGCCAATTTTTAAAAAGAAACGTAACGTGCCTTTCGCAAGTGTAGAGAAAATTAACGAAGAACTTGATAGGTTGGAAAAAATGGGAATTATTTCGAAAGTAGAATCTAATTCATGGGCTGCGCCGATTGTGTGCATAAAAAAGAAATCAAACCAAGTCAGAGTCTGCGTCGATTTTTCGACAGGGTTGAACTCGGTAATTAAGGACTACCATTACCCGTTACCGAGTCCGGAGGAGATTTTAAACAAGCTAAATGGTGGAGTTATATTTTCAAAAATCGACTTATCAGATGCCTATCTCCAAATTCCCGTCGAAGAGGAATGTTCGCAGTTACTAGGGATAAACACGCATAGAGGATTATTCAAGTACAACAGGCTTCCTTTTGGTATTAAAGTGCACCAGCCATTTTTCAACAAGCTATGGACGTCATGTTGAATGATTTAGACTTTGCGTGCGCTTACTTAGACGACATCATAGTAAGGAGCGAAACCGTCGACGAACATCGAGAGCATCTCAATCAAGTATTTAAAAAGATTCAGGACTTTGGATTTAAAGTCAAAGAGTCAAAGTGCGAATTTGGTTTGGAGGAAATTAAGTATTTAGGTCACATAATCAACAAAAATGGCAGATGTCCAGATCCGGAAAGGTCCATTGCGATTAGAGACATGCCGACGCCCACTAATGTGGCGATGCTACAGAGTTTTCTGGGGCTTGCAAATTATTATCAAGCGTTCATTAAAGGAATGTACAATTTAAGAGCTCCGTTGAATGAACTGCTAAAAAAAGACAAGGCATGGGAATGGACGGTAGAATGTCAGAAAGCCTTTGATGAAATAAAGAAAATGCTTACGTCCGACCTCTTTTTAACCCATTACAATCCAAAACTGGATATTGTAGTGGCAAGTGACGCTAGTTCATACGGGATAGGAGCGTGTATTCAACACATAATGCCAGATGGTTCTAGAAAACCAATTGCACATGCTTCGAGAACTTTACTCCCAGGAGAAAGAAGTTACTCCCAGATAGAAAAAGAGGCGCTGAGTATCATTTTTGCCATAACAAAATTTCATAGATACATCCACGGCAGACATTTTATGCTTGAAACGGATCATAAACCTCTGATCACTATTTTTGGTTCAAAGAAAGGGTTACCCGTTTATACGGCAAATCGTCTGTTGAGATGGGGAACCATTCTTCTCAATTATGATTTTCACATAAAGCACTTATCATCCAAAAATATAATTCATGCGGATAGTTTATCAAGACTCGTACCGAGTCAAGAAGAAAGATTCGAAGAATCAATTATTGCAAATATCAGAGCAGATTATGAGGTGAAAAGCATGGTAAACAACATTGTAAGAGAGCTACCGGTTACACTAAAGGAAATTAAAAAAAGAAGCTGAAAGCGATGATTTCATTTAGAAATAAAAAAGCAAAATGGTAGCAAATGACCAAAAAGTGCAGGAGATTTATTCAATAGGTGACGGAGTTTTATTATATGGTGAGAGAGTAGTAGTACCAAAAAGTTGCAGAAAAGAATACTTCGGGACTTTCATATGGGTCACCCGGGGATTAATAGAACAAAAAGTTTAATGCGAAACTTTGTATATTGGAAAGGAATGGACGTGGATATCGCAAACATGGTTCATCGATGTAAAGGGTGTGCGTTAGCAGCTAAAGCACCACCTATAGTACACAAACCATGGCCCAAGACGGATCATCCGTGGACAAGATTACACATTGATTTCGCTGGTCCAGTAGAAGATTTTTACTACTTAATAGTGGTAGATAGTTTTACAAAATGGCCGGAAGTACTACGCTGCAAAAAAGCCTACGTCCAATACCACAACAACTTTTTTGCATGAACTATTTGCACGGTTCGGTGTGCCAGAGTGTATTGTGACTGACAATGGTACACAATTCACTTCTGAAGAATTTAAGGAATTTTGTGAGTTATATCAAATTAACCACATAACGACGCCGCCGTATCATCCGAGGTCCAATGGACTCGCAGAAAGATTTGTCGATACTTTAAAGCGAGCTCTGAAGAAAGCCTCAGGAGTTCCAACGGAAAAGGCGCTTCAGCAATTCTTACAAGTATACAGAATCACGCCAAACCAGAGAACACACGCAAACATGGCACCAGCTGAACTAATGTTCGCTAGGAAAGTTAAGTCAGTGTTTGACAAGCTTTTGCCAGGAAAAAATAGAGTAAAAAGAATACTATGTATACAGCGAGAGAAAAGATACACCCCCGGAGAGAAGGTGTTTTTCAAGTGCTACAAAAACAACGTTGAGTTCTGGGAGCGAGGCATAGTGGACAAGAGAATCGGTGACGTGATTTACATAATTAAAGGGCCGAAGAATACTCATAAAAGGCACCAGAACCAACTTAAAAAATGTTACCTTATAGAGCATGAAGAGAGTATACCGGATGAGGAGGAAGATCCCATTGATGTAATGTATGATATGTTTCAAGTAGAACCTCCACAGAATACTCCTGAACCAAGAAGATCCGGTAGGAAACGAAAGTTCACGGACCCATTGGACGTGAATCCAAAACGGAAAAAATATTAAAATTAAGCAGATGGACATATGCATATGAAGTATGCAAATGGATCTACAAAGAAATAGCCATAATCATCAACCCATATAGGAAGCCAATTTGAAATCCAAAAGGGATTCCAAGGCTTGGGAGGGGGGTGTTGTGGTAGGATCCACCTAATTTGCATAGTGGAGTACCGACCATATAAATATGGTTGGTACCGGGAAGACGAGGGGAGGAATCAAGAGATTCAATCCAGAGACTCTGCCCGACTGCGACTAAGTCAACACATTCTCCAGGAACGGTCTTCCCAAGAATATACAAAAGACTATATGTAAACATTTTGTGTTGTATTATTATTCCATGCATTAGTCAAGTTTCAACAATTAGTAAATATAGTTTTTACTTAGGGTGAAATTAATACAGAATTTTAAAATTTAATAAATTATTCTAATTTAATTAGAATAATTTATTTAAAAAATGAAAACAATTCTCGTAAAAATTAATTATTCATTAGTGTCTTTAATATATCTTATTTATAAAAGCAATTAAAAGCTTTTCTAATTAAATAATTTCAAGGTTTTATTGTTTGTTTTATTTTACGATTCAGAGCAGATTTTCGGTAAATAGTGTTTCCGTTTTACAAAAAATAAAATTAGTGATTTAAATTATCCAATGATTTACAAAGGTTGTGAAATTTAATTTCCTGAAATTTCATAAAATTAACTAAGTGGGGATAACAGATGTAAAAAAGAAAAATATTTTTACTAAGATTTTCTAAAAACAAAAAATTCTGAAATAATTTCATTCCTTTGTGAATAAGCACTGAAAGTTTCATTAGAATCCGACAATTATTTGAGTTTTGCAAGAATTTCCAAATCAGTGTTCTTTTACCGCAAAAAACGCTCAAATTTCCTATACTAACCATTAACTAATCCATGAATCACGCTGACGCAAGAGTTTTTCTCTTTTTTAAAAATAATTAACCAAAATTTCGGAAGTACTAGAAAGGATTATAAAACATTTTCAAAATAACATAAAGTAAAGATTTTGACGGTAAAATTTTGTTTTTATCAAATTTGGGGTATTTTTAACCTCATTTTTCAGCGAATTAGTAGAAGTAATGAGTTAGGAATTTAATTTAATGGTGAATATTTGCCATTTAGAAAAAGGATACTACACCATTTGTTCATATAAAAAACAGAGACGATAAATGTCAGGAATACTAACAGAACAGAATACTAACAGACAAGAACAAGTGATCAAAATTCTGTACTTGATTTTCATAAGATGTCCGGGAAATAAGGTCGGCAAAAATTTAAAAAAAAAATGAGAGGAACAACAACAGCAACAATAACAATAGTAATAACAACAAGAGTAATAATAATAGTAATAATAATAAATTAGATATTAACAGTTTATTTTCCAAGATAAATACAAAGAGTGGACATCGTAGAAGTCAATATAAAAATTGATCTCACTCAAATAATATTATTGAATTATTATTTTTACGTCCTTAAAACTACTGACGATTGTCAGTAGTTTTAAGGACGTAAAAATAATGTTCATTTGATCCCAAAAATCTTTTAATAAAATTTGCTAACTATGATCTCAGACGACACAAATATTCACAAATTCACTCGCAAGCAAAACTCTCCCATCGGGTAATTGGAGACTGCTTTCTGAGGTCACTGAATAACTATTCTGGTACTAGTAGTCAGTATTAAAATTAGTGTGAGTCTCTTGGATACAAATCATTCATGAACATTTTCATATGTGTTATTATGTTGTTTTCCTCATTGGCACACACTTTTCTAGGAGGGAGCCAGTGCCAGTTGCACCTATGAAATTATGGCCATGTGTCAAGAAAACCAAGATAATGTTTTTACCTGTCTCAAGATGAAATATGGGTTCATCACTTTGATTCAGATTTTAAAGCTCATGTTCAAAGAATGGAAGCACAGTGATTTTCAAGCATCCAAAAAGGTATGCATCCATGAATATTTTTAGCCAATGAATGGCACCTACTCTGAATCCATCATCAAAATTCACGATGTAGAATTAGTCAATACCAAACACTTCAAATAATTCGGTGTATGGATCAGTTGCAGCAAATGTAGTAGAGGAGATAAGGAAACTGAACCTAGAATAGGCTGTACTATTGGTAGTTTCATTCAATACTGCAACTTGCTATGAAACCAAAACTCAAGTTATGTTCTTAAATAATTTTGTCAGATTGAAACTTTCATATATCCTTCTTCAAACATCATAGACTGGCGCTACAGAATCACAAAGGACTGTGCCAAATTACAAAAACCACATCACTTGAGGACTTTTAACAGCAGCAACAACTAAAATGTGTAGCACATGTAACTTGAAGAAAGACTAATGACATAATCAACCACCTCAAACATAAGGCAAGGATTACTGGAAAGAGAGATGATAGCTACTGGACTTCTTAAGAAACCTATTTTCCTGAAAAAATTGCTTTAATAGAGAAATTTTGTAAATTTCAACTAAATGAAACACTGGCTGCTTGGTCAGTGAATGTCGAAGATTTCCATATGAGAGAATGGCTAATATTACAATTATCATTTGTTATTAAAAGGTTCAATAAACACATTGAAAAATAGGGAAAAAATATTATCAATAATTTTATTGTCATTATTTACATTATTTGGACTATTGTCCTCATCTTTGTCGCCATATTTATTACAACGTTTCGGCCGTTATATGCTCTGGCCTTATTCAGGTGGTTGGAATGTCGAACTTAACCCTTTATTTCACTCACTGGGGTAAGATTGTTCTAGCTCCATGTGCCATGTTTAATGGATGTCAGTTATCAGTTATCTCCTATTAATTTCCCTCTTAAAGCTCTCCACTGCCTTAACTGGGTATTGAACTGACACTCTTTGGGTCCTGTCACTGGATCTAACCAACACCTTTATCCATTGTGCCATGTGGTGACAAAGATGAGGACAATAGTCTGAATAATGTAAATAATGTCCATAATACCTCATCTCAGAAATATAGACAGAATTTTATTGTCATTATTCTTGTTTCTTCCAAATTCATTGAAATAAGTCAGTGAGAATTAGGAGTCAAGAGATCCTCGTACAAAACAGCCTGACATTTACAATGATAAACAATGATTTTTGCTTGGAAATATCTTTTTTTAGGTTTATTGATAAGATGTTGGACTTCTGTACATAAAATTAACAGCAATTCAATAAAACAGATTTAAACTTTTTTTTTTTACTGCAGCCCATCCAATATCTGAAAGTGAAATACATTCTACAACATACACTCTACATACAGTCCTAGGCAGGGAAAAATAGTTAAGATAGTTTTAATATCATTAATATTTATACAATATTCAGTTTTGTTTTCTGTCAATCACATCACTGATTAAGTTTTTCGGAGCAAAAAATCTTAATAGTAACTTGAATTTTGAAAATGAATGTTTTGATAATTGTGAAATTGAACCTCAAAAAAAGGCATAGGACCACAGAACTACATCTTACACATTTATCAATACAGATTATATTCCTTTTGGATTTGGGCTTAGATGCCATGGGCAGTAGGGTAAAATGACACTAATAAACACAATCAGTGTTGGTTAAGTACTAATACCAAAGAGAAACTGTAGCAACTGAGCAAGATCAAACCTTTATTACAGACGTTGAACAACGGTTACTTTATGAATGCTTTGAGATGAACATTGTACATTATGCTATAGGCATCCAGAAACAGAGCTGACTTTTTAGTAGATTATTTTTTGCTAATAACCAGAAATGTTTGGTTAGTAAGGTACAGATAGGCATAAATTGACATTAAAATATTGTGAAAGTTATAAACACAAAACAACAAGGAAAGTATGCAATACTTCTAGTAACAGCCAGGACAGCCTTTATATTGAGTGGACTTCATATCGCATGGTTAGACATTAAATGCAACATTAATTGCAACCAGATGTTGTGTAAAACTAGACAGACAAAAAGTTGATTAAAAGTGACAAGAACTTAAGGGTTTATTGCATGACAAAACCACTACACTCCTAACAAATAAGTGGATCCAGTAATATTTTGGTCCATCCTATATCATAGTCCTGACTCCTTCACATTATCATCCATTCGTTTCCGTCTAAATCTATGAAATGAAGAGTTATCTTTTTTCCCATTATGTACAATCAGATTAATATCTTTATTATTATAATCACAATATTTCAAGCTTTGTGTCCTCCAGATTCCTTCAACTGTCTGCCAATTTGGGTAACCTTCAGGAAACTTCAAACTGAACCTTTTATCCAATCTATGGGAGTACATTGTTCTCATTTTGCTATCCATGTCTAGATATATCTTCATTGTTTAGTGTTCACTAGACATATTCCACTGAGCCTGAGTATATCCACACAACCTAATTCAAGGACTGAATTTGCAATTATATCATCAAATCCACTAACCAATGACTCTTGCTATCTTAGCAACATTTGCTTTTTACTAATGTTAAAAATTAAACTAAGCACAACTGACTATTAAAGGATGAAAAATTTTTACAGATTTTGAGGTCATTCTGGAGGTCTTTTTATTTTGTCCAAATCCATGAAATTGTTTTGCTCATGCTCAGTCTCAAAAAGCACTATATAAAACTCACTATTTTTATCTATAATGTTGAATTCTTCAACCTTTTAACAAAAAAATCTCAAGTTGATGCAAAAAATTGATGGAAAACATTGTTGATTTATTTAAGATGGGATGATCTATTATGACATGTCTCAAGATACATTTATTTTCAATTTTTCTAGTTGAATTCTTCACATATATTGCATATGATCCATTATAGTGCATAATTAAGTTACAATAAAATTTGTATCTTATATGAATACTACTTTATGAAAATGGAGATGTAGTAAAGTGGGCTCAGGGCTATATCATAGATTCAGAGAGTCCATAATATAGATTTGATGGGGGTACCATAAGACACTTGCACTGGCTCTATGTGGGACAATCCTGAAGTTATAACTAAGCACTTTAAACCTAATATTCTTCCTGTCACTCCTGTTGCTACTGTTAACAACAGAATCCAATAAAACCTGGAGAAATAATACATTGAGAAATTTGAAGAATCAAATCTCACCAAATACAAAAATTAAAGCAAATGAAAGATCATAGTAGGAGTAGCAACAAAGACTACCACTAACTGGTAAAGGCAGTTGTCAGTAAAATGTCAGTTGTTAAAAGTCAGTTGAATGTCTCCAAGAAAATAGTACTAAACAACAGTCTCAACTTCACCATAATTATTAGCCAAGTTCCATACTTAGATATGATATCTCCAGCTGGAGAGATTGCCTTGAAGATCCCTAAGGCCCATGCAGACAGGCTATGATTGTTAGAAAAGCCAAATATCACAAGGAGGAAAAGTTGACCATCAAAACCCCACATAGTGACACTAGTTTCATCATATGACCAACAGACAAGGGCAACACTGCAGTGGTGATGGACAAGTTGGAATACTCAGTACAGACAGCTGACTCAATATTATATTAAATTGCCACATATGTACAGCCTCCACAAAATCACAATCTTGTATTCCTCTAAGAACTATAGTCAGCAGTAGAAGCTTGGCATGCTACCAGCTGAACCAATTCTTGATGGATATAGTCAATCCACTATTAGGAAATTTCTCATCATAAATTAAGAGGTCAAACCACTTCATATAATCAATTCAAATTTCCCCCATCTATAATAATCAGATGCTAAGCTTGCATGTAGTGAGTCTGACCATCAGAGTTCCTACATATGAAGCTCAATTGGTAGTTTGAAACAGATTGGAATCAGGCACTTCCCTTGAGGAATATACAAACATTCTGAAAGATGACCTGATGGAAATATTGACATTCTATGTACAGACAACATTCTGTCAACTAGGGTCTGACATAACAGCAGGAAGAAGACTTGGATATGGATTTGTCATTATCACCAATAATGACAAACATATATATGTAATACTTTGAGAAAATGGCTTTAGGAATAACACCATTAAAGCCAACTGCATGACTGAGATACTAAGTGACATCTTCATACTCTGGCCTCACCAGAAAGTACTTCTGGATCATGTGAAGATCTTCAATCCAATCTACAATGGAAAAGGAAACCAAATATCAGTTAGCCCTCCTGGACATACTGATAAATCACACATAAAATGGGTTCAAGACATCTATATATAATAAGACATCTATATATATAATAAGCAAACTTTCACCAGATAATGCCCTAACTTCAATCCTAGCATCAATACAGTGTAAAGAAAGGGATCATCTGGTACTTACAACATCATACAAAAATCATAAGTAATAATAACAATATTCATTCTGAGCAATTACAATAACCATGTCTTTAATAAACTTTTTATTTACAGTAAAAATATTTATCTTTAAGCTATATTATAACAGTAATGAACAGCCAATCACTTCTCACATTGACATTAGTCCTCACAGGTAATGAGGCTTGTGCTCCTATTGAGAGACTTGCTCAGCATTGCTTCAATGTAGTGACAAGAACATGTACAGAAAGAAGTGAATACATGCCAGTTATAAGGATTCATGAAAGGTATTCTAAGTTACTATATAGTGAAAGAGAGTTATCAATGGAAGCACTAAGCATTAAGGTCATCAAAGAATACTTAGTGTTAGAAGAGAACAAAGTTAAAATAATGAATTTTTTTATTGCTGTTATTTAAAGGGACATTTTGTCTTTAGCTGAGTTGATGTGATAACAAGTTTATTGTTCGTTATTGTAGTCAGCTGATGAAAACAGGTCAGGATTTATTTATGAAAAGCAGGTAAAAAGAATTGGAGTAGATGAATGAGGGAGGCATTTGTGTTTGAATCTTGGGAGAAATATTTTTTCTGGAAATGAATTTATGTAGTGTTTGTTAAGTGTTTATTTGTAAAATTAACTCATCACTTCATTTCCCAATCCTTAAAATGGATCACAGAAAAGATTAAGCACAGTGAAAAAAGATTGGTCAAAATATTTTCTGCATATGTTTTGCTTGGCCAGAACAATTAGTGTATCAGAAACAGAATCCACCTAAAGTAATAAAACTGCCATATAGTCATTATTTACCCATGACCGTATGTAGTGGATGGTCCCCTAAACATCTTCATGTCAAATGATTCATTGTATAAGGACCAGCAAAGTAAAATATTTTATTTCATTGAAATTTTTCATGCTAATTATCATTATTGCAAAAAGTACTAAATTATTAAATTTAAATCTTCCATTTTTAATCTATTTGAAAAGATTTTCATTGATTATTATAAATTTTTAGTACTTTTATATTGAGCATGTGAATAAATTTATCGCTACACTTTCATTGCCTTTCTGGATTGTGTGGCACCTTAAATAAAACTTCTAACTCCAATAGAGTCATTTTTTCATTGCTCTTTCAAGAATTTATAAAAATCAGAAAGCAATTATATTTTGGCAGTGAAGGTAATGACTTCTCTGGTTGCCATCCTTTAAAAACTGGCAACTTATTTAAAACTTTGGAAATGTCTCCATTTGTGTATGAAGAGTTTACTATTGGGAAGTTGAATGTTAGAAAACTCACTAAATAAAATAAAATAAAAGCAAGACTTAGTCACTCAGGACATTCATAATTATAACATTCATGTTTGCTGTCTCTACGAAACCAAAATCAAAGAAGGACTTGACATTAATATTGGTGTTTGACAGCACAAGTTTTGGAAACAGAGAGTAAATACTATAGAAATGGTTTTGTCATCAATACCAAAGGGAAGAATAACATCCATAGCCATTGGACAAATAACTATAGTATACACATTGAACAACAAGTAAAAAGAACTATCAATAAATTTCAATCGTTGTTATGAAAATTTTAAAGAGCTTGGAAGATAGTACAGGACACAGAAGTTTAGAAACAACTGCTAAGATTGCTGAAGATGAAAAATCACACTGATTTGTAGTGTGCCTGTAACAGGTGTAACAGCTCTCATGATGATGATGAACTACATTTAAGTTTAATTGGGTTTTATTATAACAAAGTTGAGATGCAAATAGGATTGCTATAGAAAACATTTGTTCTTATGTTATATTTTGTTTACTATAAGTTGTATTATATTATTAGGTATTTTTATATTATAAGTATTTATTATCTTTATTTATTAAAACTTATTTGTTTATTTTTTAAAGATAAGTTATGGTATATGTTGATTATTTTCTTTTAAAATAAAATAAATGTTATTATAATACACAAATTTGTTCAGACTAATGTCTTCATTTTGGTTGTTATTGTCCTAATGTTTCAGCAGTTTCCTTCTTCAGATGACTATTGATCATTTTCCAGAATTTAAAATGGGAACCTTTACCTAATCTACAGTGTGTTCTCATTCCACTGTCCATGGAAGGATTGTCTTGAATCAATTAATTCTGTTTAGCTAATTCATCCTTATGATATTGTTTGCCACTTCCACTGAACCAAAGTATGTCAAATGTTTGCTACCACCTGATGCAGAGATAAAACTCATTTGATCCACTTAACTAGCTTTAAGGGGTCAATTCCCTTCTATATTTTCCATATTTGCTTGAGATGTTAAATTAAAATCTTTAGTCAAGGCACAATCAACTCTAGTAAACAAAAGCTATTAAAGACAACTCTCATGTTGTAATATTCAAATAGTGTTTGGTTCTGTTCAGCTGTACATTGTGGCATGCCAGCTGGAACTCTATAGTTAGTCTGAATTAGGTTCATCCTCTTATTTCCCATTTTAGATACAACAAAGTTTAGTGAGTTGTTACTGTTTAGAGTTCTGTTTTTTGTCTCTGACTTCTTTTTTTAGTTTTCTGTGATCACTAATAATGATCTTTATCTAGTGTTTAAGGTAATATGCCTTTCTTAACACAATCAAAATTCAAATAAAGTTTTGTGTGTTATCAGAGTTCTACCCACACTTAGTATGGGTTACTAGGGCATCCAAAAGGAGGGAATTTATGTTGTCCTCTTTCCATTGAAATCTTTACAGATATTCTAATTGAGTTCACATGATCTAACAGAACCTGTACATCCACTTGGTTGAATTAGAGTATAAAAGAGTCATCCACATGCCTAAAGGTTTCACTCAAGTGGAACATAAGGCCAGATTTTCAAAAAGCACATGTTGAAAATCACAGGAAATGTGTGGCTTGCATTTCTGGAAATGGACTGAGCTAGTCAGAGTATTATTCTAACAGAGTTACTGAAGTGGATTTTACAAGTAAATGAATTTAGTCAGTTCAAATGAAAATTGCTGTGGTTGTAATTTACCAAGTAGAGTAAATTACAAATGGTTGAGGGAAGAATGCAATGAGTTACTGGTGTGGATTTTACAAGTAGGCAAATTTATATCTGGTGAACACTTGGAATAGGAATTAACTTGATAAGTTAATGTGAAAAGCTAAGTTAGGTAATTTGGATTTTACTAATATACCAGAAGTATCAAGGGGTTGTAGGATTCACCATTTTGAACAAAAAAGTTACATTTCACATAAAATGATGTTTCACAGGATATGACGCTGAAATGACAAAAAACTAGGTGTTTGAATTTCATCAAGACAAAAGAATCTCAGAAAAATGTTAGTGCAAAGAAAACAAAATTAGCTCAATAATCAGGTTAAAACTTGTTAATGAACTTTTAATCAGAGAAATGGAATGACTATGAAATACAGGGGAAACTAAATAAAGGCTGAAAGAAGTTTTTTTTTTTTTTGTAGACAAAATGATTCATGGCAGAAAACCTGTCATAAATGTTACCCATCAACCAGGTGAGCAGATAATTCTTGGGAGAATAAGGAAATAGGCTGAGTTTTGAAAATTTATGGTTAGATGGAAAACTGAAGTAGTTGCAGGAGGGGCACAGCAGTTGAGAGCAGCAGTTGTGGTGGGTTGCTTAGAAAGATGTTTCCAAGTTAATATCACCCCCCCCCTATTTCACTAATTACTCTACCACTTCAGGAAGGACTTCGTCAGACTAAAGTGGTAACCCTTGAGAAATAAACTTATACAAACTAAGATTTTGTTGTTTATTCAAAAAGTTGCTTCTATCTTTATTTTTATTGTAACTCATCTGCATTTCTGAGGACCTTTCAACCAGCTGTACCTGACTTCCTCAAATTAAAAGCATAAACATCTGGGTAGGGAAAATGTCAGAATCAGATGCCCAGCAAAATGAGAAGGTGAGAGTGATTATTATATTAGTTACCATTATCTGTTTGTCATCTCTTTCTAAAAAAGAAAAAGATACTTCTCTTACATTGTACAATTACAGAAGGTTGTAGAATGAATTGGCTGAAATGTTATGATAACAACAATATAAACAAAGAAAAAAATAACACTTGGAAAAATAATAACTCTTTTCAAATTTGTGCAAGTATAAATTCATCTTTTACAACCTACATTCTCCAAGTCATCATGTTATAACCTGATTCACATCAATAAGGCATCTACAATGATAGAAAAGTTCTATGTGGTGACAAGTATTTACATGTTTGTGAATCTGAAATCAATCCTCAGAGAGGATTGAAGCTTATACTTGTATCAGATTATATGAATGTGTATCAGTGCTTTTATTGATTTTATTGAGTACAAAGAAGACTGGCAATGGAACAAGGCCCATACAGGAAAATTTTCAGTCAATTTCCAAGTAACATGTCTACAAAATAATACAAATGAATAATGATGGAATTGAAAACAATGTCACCTTCACTCAAATCAGACATAATCAAATCTTTCTGATGTCAACTAAAATGGGATTTATTTATCTTTTCTATGCTTATTGTTAAAAAACTTTTCTATATGTTTTTCATATTTGTTCACTATAATCTTTATAAGCCTATTAATGGTGTCCATTGAAAGCTATTTACTACTAAATTAAAAAGATGCAATGATGAAATTTTAATGATTTTAAATTTTCTAATGAATGTCAATTGTAAAAATAATCATCTTCATTTCATTTACAATGAAACACTTTGGTTAATTATAAAAACAGATATTGAAATTGAAATTAAACTGAAAATAAAGAAATAGGAAAAAACTTGTTGCTTTTATATTTCTTTTATATGCTGTGTTCCTTTAGGACATAGGTGATCATGGATCAGCACAGTTTCCTTCTTATTCTTTATAGGTCTAAACTAGAGGTTCTCAACCAGGGAGGAATTTCAGGATTTCAGGGGTGGGAGGGAAAAATCTTTTACTTTTTGTTGTATTTTATTTACAGAATTTTGTTTATTGAATTACCGTACCCCACTATTTTACTGAACTTTTTGTTTATTGAAGTATTTTATTTATTTTATAATTATTATGAATGAAGACAAATTACTGTACATGGATTCAAGTTTAAAAATCCATCAACATTTTCTTTTGCTACCAAGCTCTGCCATCAGTATGTCTTGTGAGTGTTAAATTCTTCAAGCCCTCCTTCCTCATTACATGTCCCAGAAATTTCACTATTTTCTTCTGATTATAAGAGTTCTTTTCATTCCCATTTTTTTACAACTTCTTCATTGCCCACATGTTCTGTCCATGGTATTCTCAGTATCCTTCTGTAGAACCACATTTCTGTTGTTTCAAGTCTCCACTTCATCTGTGAGAAAATTGTCCAACATTCACTGCCATAGATATGACATAGCAGCTCATGTTTTTATTGTTTCTAACAAAATTTACCTACATTTCCAAACTTTCTGTGTAGTCCTGGATATGATGAACAACTACATCCAGTAGCAAGACCTCTGATCAGGAGATTAAAGGTTTTGAGGAGAGTGGTACCACCTCTTAATTGCTGTTGTTCCCAGCTCCATCCTGACCTTGGGTAGTAGCACTTGTTAGGGTCCCAGCTATGGGCAAATAGTGAACCTCCCATAAGCAAAAACAAAACAACTATGAAAGTATAAATATACATTTTTGTAGTCAAAATATCAGCAATAAAATTTTATATAATAAAATTACCAATAATGCATATTTATAGTAGAATGACCAACAATACATTTTATCTGTAGTTGATGGCATACAATTGCATTCAAAATATATTTAGTTGAAACCATACAACTGTGTTCACATTATTTAGATTTTGGCATTAAATAACCCATAGTGGCTGATATGCAGCTAAACAAAACCAAACAACCAACATGAAAGAAATCTTTCATGATATTAATCCATATAATATCCTACAAATTCTTAAAGAAATCAAACTATATTCCAAAATATAACTTCAGCAAAACTACAACATAAAATACATATCACAGCTTCTAGTAATTATAGCCACACAAACATATATATTCACAAAAATTGAGTATCATCTGCCATGTATTCAATTGTGAAAGCAGAATAATATCTATCATATTTTTATTACTTTAAAGCTTCCAAGAAAATTAAATTTTGGCATTAAATGACCCATAAGGATGCCTTATATGCCTTAAACAAACAAATCAATCAATAATTTCTGGTAGCCATCTTTCACTATTCCAATACACTTTTGAATGTGTGTCATATTTTCCATCATCTGTTACAACACTATTTATATAATTAAATTGATTTTAATATTTCCAATTCATATCTTACACCTTGGATTGTAACTCTTACTGATGACCATTCAATATCTTTTTACAGTTAATAGTTAGTCCTTTCATCTCACTTTCCTTGTTTACATTGTTTAGGCATTCTTTGTGTCTACTATCAACACAGTATTATTTGTGTATCTTATGTTGTTAAAATTTTATCTACCAATAATAAATCCTGCTAGGTCTTCTAGTTATCTTAGTATCACCTTGCTATATAGGCTGAATTAATTTTGGGAGAAGACACATCCTTGTCACATGTCTCTTTCTATTTTTCTATACTTGTTCAACTCATTTTCTATCTGCATGTAAGTAGTTTGTTCCTAGTAATTGTTGTAGATTATTCTAATATCATTTTCAAATAAATCAAGTTTTCCTTGCATTTCAATTAAATCTGTCATATTTTATCAAATGCTTCTGTGTAATCCTTGAAATATATATATATAAGCCTTTCTACATTTGTATTTCTTGCTCTCATAATAAGCTGATAATAAAGATAACATTATTGTTGTGCTGTTTTTTTGTTATTTCCAGTCTAATTCTGATACAAGCTCCTGTCATTAGAATTCAAATATGGTTAATTATATGGCTCATTAAGCTGATTGCCCAATTCATTTGCACTTGTCTCTTAGGCATATGAAAATGGATCTATTATATATATATATATTTCATGTATTATTTCAGTAATCTTGTCAATTCCTAAATCATCTAAGGCAATTCCATCTGATACCACTGCTTTGTTTCTGTTTATCTTGGCCAGTGCTGATCTTACCTCAGATTTTAATATTGCAGGTATTTTACTGTTTTTATGTACTGTAGGTTTCTCTGTTGTTGTAGAATGAATCTCTGATGCATTCATTCTATCTCTGAATGAATCTCTGATGCATTCATTCTATCTCTGAATGAATCTCTGATGCATTCATTCTATTTCTGAATGAATCTCTGATGCATTCATTCTATTTCTGAATGAATCTCTGATGCATTCATTCTATTTCTGAATGAATCTCTGATGCATTCATTCTATCTCTGAATGAATCTCTGATGCATTCATTCTATTTCTGAATGAATCTCTGATGCATTCATTCTATTTCTGAATGAATCTCTGATGCATTCATTCTATTTCTGAATGAATCTCTGATGCATTCATTCTATTTCTGAATGAATCTCTGATGCATTCATTCTATCTCTGAATGAATCTCTGATGCATTCATTCTATTTCTGAATGAATCTCTGATGCATTCATTCTATTTCTGAATGAATCTCTGATGCATTCATTCTATCTCTGAATGAATCTCTGATGCATTCATTCTATTTCTGAATGAATCTCTGATGCATTCATTCTATTTCTGAATGAATCTCTGATGCATTCATTCTATTTCTGAATGAATCTCTGATGCATTCATTCTATCTCTGAATGAATCTCTGATGCATTCATTCTATCTCTGAATGAATCTCTGATGCATTCATTCTATTTCTGAATGAATCTCTGATGCATTCATTCTATTTCTGAATGAATCTCTGATGCATTCATTCTATTTCTGAATGAATCTCTGATGCATTCATTCTATCTCTGAATGAATCTCTGATGCATTCATTCTATCTCTGAATGAATCTCTGATGCATTCATTCTATTTCTGAATGAATCTCTGATGCATTCATTCTATTTCTGAATGAATCTCTGATGCATTCATTCTATTTCTGAATGAATCTCTGATGCATTCATTCTATTTCTGAATGAATCTCTGATGCATTCATTCTATTTCTGAATGAATCTCTGATGCATTCATTCTATTTCTGAAGTATGTTTTCTTTCTCTATTATGAAAGTTCTTTTTTATATCTTATGCACCCAGTCAAGGAACATGTCTTTTTTTTCTGTTATTTCTTTCAACACTTTATGCATGCTCATTGTATCAATATAGTTCTGCAGTTTTTCTATCTTTGTACATTTCTTGTTGAGCCATTCATCTTTTGTTTGTCTGCATTTGTATCTAATTTTTTATCCTATATTCTATTTTCTGTGCTATTTCTTGGCACTGTTCACTGTTTCTTTTAGATCAGCTTGATCATTTAATTTGTCATCATCTACTACTTTTTTCTTGTCTCTCTTCTACTGAAAAGATCTTATTCACTGATGTTACTAGAGCTTTCTTTAAGTTTTTCCACTTTGAATTACAGATAACTTCTAAATTCTGATATGTGAACTTAATTGTATCAGCATAAATCAATAATTTCTATTTGCAAATATTCCTAAGAACTTGCACTAATTCAACAAGAAAAACTTAGCAATTTAGGAATATCAGTAAGTAATTTATATATTTTGAAAGTAAAGTAAGAAAAAACTCATGTTACACACAATTTTAATGTATGAATTTCATTTATTATATATTAAATCAAAAATGGATAAACATAATAAAAAAAATTATCTTAAACTTTCTACAATTTCTTAAAAGGTAAATTTTCATCTTTTTCTGTCTTAATATTCTTTTTTGCTTGATTTTATGACTTTTTATGTTTACTGATGATTGCATGTGAAAAAGCAACATAAATGGATCTCTGGTTAAATACAAGCTGGTTTTGCCCTTTTTTATTACTACTAAATAACAGAAAAAGAGTTTTTTCTTCATTTCAACAGAATCAGGTTTAGAGTACAATAGGAGTGTGTAATATTTGTATATTTTAATATTTTATGGATAAAATTCTACCAAAAATACCAAATGTTTCATACACACCATAGGTAGGTAGGTAGGTAATGAATCAGTACATTTAACAACAGAGTCAATATGTTTATTTTAAAAAATGCTTAAGAAAGCAAATATATTCATATGTAGGTAGGTCAGTAGGATTTGATGGAAATGATTAATGGTCAGATTCTTTTTTCTCATATATGTAAGGAAGTGAAAGTATTTCTTTTCAAATGTTTCATTAGACCGGTTTTTAGTAAAACTTGATTGGTCAGAGAAACATAAGAACTTGATCTGATTGGCTGTCTTGGTTGACTATGGATTTATTGATAAAAATATTTTGTGATTATTTTCTCTATGGTTTATATTCAAATAAAAAATAAAATCAGTAATAGTGGGGAAAGTAGTTTGTTTATTTGGTTATCCCATATAATAAAAGTTATCATTTTGTTAATTTTTTCTTTTCTAATGTAAATAATTTATAATAAATAGAGAACAATGTATTTGAAAATATACTTAGGAAACCCATTACTTTCTTAAATTACTGAACAGAAAAAGAAATAGAGAACAGTTACTAGAGAAATAAATTGAGAAAGAAAAAGGAGGGAGAGTGTTGATTTTTTTCCTTCTCTTTCTCCATATATATGAGATAGATAGATAGATAGATAGATAGATAGATAGATAGATAGATAGATAGATAGATTGACTATGCTTGACATTGTATAAAACAAGGTCAAATAAGGGAATGGGTATAAAATGAGTATGGCATATTGATTTTTTTAAAGTGAGAAGGCCTTTCTACTTTGAAAATCAGCATTTTGCAATTTTAGCTTTTACCTTGGCTTCTAGCACCAGCAGAAAATATTTAAATATTTCTATTTCAGCTACAAGACAGGTGTACAATCTTTCTCTTTCTCTTTCTTTATCTTCACCTCTGCATATATGTAAACTACAAATTTTATCCCACAAAAACATTGCCATAGTTACAACTCTGGCTATAGTTAACTGCACATTTTGGTAAGAGGAAAGCAAATAAAGTACTAAAGATGATAAAAAAAACAAAAAAAAAAAAAAAAGAACATAAAGACAATAAAATAGAAAATAAATCAACTCATAAAAATGAAGAAAAATGAGTTATGAAAGAAAAGAGAAAGGACAAAGAAAACAATGATTGAAAAAAATTATTAAAGAAAGGAAAAAACAAAAAAATCAATGGTAAGAACCAACTGAGAAAGAAAACCACAAATAAACAAAAAGGAAAATGAAAAAAGAAAGGAAGAATGAGAATAAAAATTTAATTAAAAAAAAAGTATAAGCAAATTTTTTAAAAAAGTTGGGTGGAGAATGAAAGAACAGAGGAAAGTGAAAATAAGAGAATAAAGTAAAAGAAAAATCTAAAAGATATGATAGAAGAAAAAATAGAACTTTTTTCCAGATGTTCAAAGAAGGAAAAGAAATCCAAAGGAAAAATTCATAATATAAAACAAAGATGACTGATAAAAAGAAAGAAACAAATGAATACAATCATTTTTTAAATGTTTTAAATCAATCATTATTGCTACATTATTATAAAGACTTTTAGCATTGTACATTTGAATGCTAAATAATAAAAATAGCAGACAGGAATTCAGATAGAAAAAGATTTTGCTTATAGATGCAAAATACAAGTAAGAAATTAATCAATTCTAATTAGTTCCTCTTAGAGTATTATACCTTCTTCGATATTGTTGTTTCTTGGTTTGTTTCTCATCCATAAGCTCCTCATTAATTTTAGTTATGAATCCTTTTGTTATGAATCAAGAAAAAATTCAGACAGAACAAAAGACAGAATTTGAGAGATAAAGCAAACATTTTAGTAACAAACTAAAACTGATGAGATTAGATCATCATCAGAGCTGTTTCAACATGAAGCTATACTGTAAATCAGTTTGATTTCTGTTTTTTAACCTAGCTGCTCATTTCCAAATATTCCCATCTTCTTTCAGGCATAAATTGTGTTTTTTCAACACCCACAGAGCAAACCTGTGCTTGATACTGGAACTATACTGAGTAAACTTTAATTACAGTTTATGTTCTTCACAAGGGCAACATCTAATTATGAATTCAGAATTATTCTTTTCTGAGACTTGTTACCAACTCCAGAGTCCAGATGAGGTTAAAATATTTATGTATAGAATTGGGGAATATATTTTTTAGATGTTATACGAAATTACTGTTTAATGCATGAATGAATAAATCTGATTTACTAAACATTAAACTTAAACAATTAACGGTTTAATTATATAATAAAAATATTAAGTAGATTATTTCATTAAGATAGAAAGATATAAAATTGAATAATAATAATAATTCATTTTACACGAGTAGATTATATTAATATTACTGGTTAATAGCATTTATAATATAATATTGATTAGTTGATGATTTTTGATAAATTTTGATGGCTTTGAATTTGGTCAGCGTGTTTTTTTTTAATTCGCCATTGTAAGTAGAACAGCGCGATGTAAGGGAAATAACTCTTTATTACAGTTTAATCGCGTTTATTTTATACTCTATTTCAGGTACATGCACAACTAAGATCATTTAAAATCTAAGGAAATACTTTTCACGAAAATATGAGAAAATGATTCATTTACAGGCTTTGAAAATAAGAAAGAATTCAAATATATTTTACATTTCATCAATAAAATATTTAGTATTACTGATTTCAAGATTAAATTTACTTCCTCTTGTCTTCTTTTAACAGAAATAATTTTTATGAATTAGAACCAAAAAAGGTCACAAGGATTTGCTTAACTTATTCATAAATATAACTGATATTTTTCCTTATATGAAAGAAATGCATTTATTTTTCCCAATAACTTTGTTTTTCTCAGCAAAGAACTTTTTCAGATGCCTTTTGCAGTTTCCAAGCAATTTAGCTATTTAGTTTAATTAAAAAAAATCTGTAAAATCAGAAGAAATGTTATTCCAAAGGTGCAAAGTTTGCTGAGTACAACAATGTATGAACAATTTTACCTGGGTACAAAAAAGATATGCATTCTGGCTTTATCCTTAGAGTACATTATGCCATTCCTGGAAATTAATTCTAGATGCTTTTGTTGCAGATTGGCAAATGTATTTTGTATATCAGAAGGCTTAGAAATGTAGGTGTTCACAACAAATATAAAAATAAGAACATTGAAAGTAAAATCATTCAGGAGGAATCAAAAATGAGGACAACGTGAATAAAGGTTTAACGAATAACATTCATTTTATATCAATTGAACATACACAATCAAGATAGATATTGCTGATCAAGTGCGACCAGTTGTAATAAAATATGTAGAAGGATTATGCTGAGTTTCAATGTGTGTAGGCTGGTGGTTAGGATTTGTGTATGAAATTAAACAAGATGTTTTATCGTATTACAAAATGTCTTTTGTGGGAGTTCAGTCACTAGTGTGTATGTGTGCATCTGTTAAAGTTACTGTTCAAAGTTTGTAAGAGTTGTGTACCTTTAGCTGTTGTCTTGATGTTGGATTGAGATTTACAAATACTGTTTAGTAGTGGGTCAATTCACTTTCTTTAGTATGTTGTAAGTCATGTTCCTGAGAGAGCGAAGTGCTGTTTGTCGGGTCAGAATAATTAGTGTGCGAAAAGTTTTGGTCAAAGTTTTGGCTAGTGTGGGTTTCTTTTGCATCTCTCCAGGGTTGAATTTCTGACTATATTTATTGTATTAAGGCCAAAAAAGGGGAGGTGTTGAGGCTGGGCTTCACTAACTATCTTATAGCTAGCTAATCTGATTCACAACCCATTCATACATTACAATTTCCACATTCACCAAAAGAACTTGTCCGTCACCAATTAATCCTCCATACACCATAATACCGCATCCTCACAAGGTGGACCTACAAAATGCGCCCTATGCCATAAAAATATAATGATTATATATGTACAATTAAAAATTTATGGATGAATAAAATGAATGGGGAGGGAGGTGAACCCAATAATAAACTAAAACGATACACAAAAGTAACAAAACATAACTGATGTTAGTAGGGCCCTTCCAACCCTCAAAAATGAGAGGCCGCTGTATTCTGCCCACTTGGACAAAATCAAGGAGCACTCTTGCTAAGGGAGTGGGAAAAGGATAAAAAATCATACGGGCATGGGAAAATATAAAGCTGACCCAGTCGAGATAAAAGGGGCAAAAACAAACTAGGGAGGTTGGGAATCTCAGGCTGGATCATAACCAAATTTGTGGCCGGGGGACAGGCTGGGAACAACACTTACTCGCATTAACTAGGTACACAAAAGCTTGCCTAACCTAACCAAGGGGAGGGCTCCACAGGAAACCACCCCGATGTGATGTAGGCTTGACATAAAGGCGAAAATCAAGGCTAGCCCCGTTCAAACAAACCAAGCTCGCCTCAGTCCCCACCTTTCACTGAAGACTGTCAAATGCAAGTGTTTTCTATCAGTTCTAAATCTTCGTCTTGAGCTGGTGCTCAAAGAATCGAAACAGATCCTGATGAGAAAGACAGATACCTCGCAAGACTTCATCCTGTCGCGTCATCCAAATCACCATTCAGGCCATGGCCAGAAGCATCAGAAACACCATCCGTTTCACCCCGGAATATGGGGGCAACACATTGTCACACTTTTCAAGAGTGAGATGAGCCATCAGCTCGCCGACATGGTCCCATAAGGGGAGGAACCAGGGACAATGGTAGAAGGTATGCGAAGCCATTTCTCTAAACCAAGGCCACACTATTCACACTCTGGCAATTCTGCCAAGCCTCATATGAAGGCCTTGTCATTGAGAGGCAGCCAATTCTGAGCCAATCGCCAGGTAAGCGAAAACTCAGGGTTGCTGAGATAATCTGCCGCTGACGCCCAAGACCAGTAAGAGCAAAACTCCTACTCCGACAAGTCGAGCTCCTCACATAGGGAATCCTTCGCAACCCCCTCCACTAAAAGATGATAGAAGACCTTCCTAGGTTACTGGACCGAGGAACGGCCAACAAGGCCGACCGACACTCACAAAGGAAATCCGATTGATCCTGGGGTTTATGATGGCGCTCAACCCACAAGATGGGGGGACTGATAGTAAGGAAAGGGAACGTGTCCCTAACAATCCCCGCCATAATCGAATCTCCCGTCAATGCGCGGTGTAGGAAAGCCAACCTCGAGGCACATTTGTGGCTCTCCAAGTGTGGCATTCCCAGCCCCCCATGACATGGACGTTGTGCACAGACTCATCTGTCGACCCGATTCCCACATCCCCTCCATAAAATGGAGGATAGCGAGCGCTCGAGTGGCTTCCTATGGTCGTCACAGAGAGGAAGTACAGAGAATCGATAAAGGACAATCAGGAAAACGTAAGTGGCACACGTCTCCGCCCTGCCCTTCATGGACAACCTGTCGATGCCAAGTCTGACTGGCTGCGTCAACCTTTGCTCGTACTTCAGACCAATTTTTCTCCAGCTGGAGATCGGAACCAAACCACACTTCATAAACCACAATGTTTGGAAGGCGCTGCCTAATCTGATGCTCATGAGGTACGGTTTTGGAATCAACAATATTGGCCAGTCGTCCAGTTTCTCGCCTGCTGCTGCACTTAAATCTGTGAGATCAGGGGTTGTGAAGGTCAAGGTCGTTTTTCTAAGGAGCAGCTAATGGCGGCCGCAACAACATTCCATGTTGTAAAGTATTCACTCTTCTTCACCTGTCATAATTTGTTTAAAAAGTTCGACATTACTTAAATAGACTTGTCCACTCATTAAAAATAGGGAAAAAATTTTCAAGAAATAAATTTTGTAGATGCGCATTCATTAGATCTTCCTCAAACCATGACATTTGTTGGAATTGAAAAAATATTGTTTTTTTTTCAATTTAGAAGGGGAGTCTTGTTCATAATATTGATGCAATGTAAAATCAATCCATGACTTTTTACAGAGTTATTAGTCTTAGATGTAATTAACAAATATAAAATTTGAAACTGTGCTTACATCATTGATATCTAAATTTATTTTTAATGTTTTGAATTTTTAAAGTTTCTTTTTAAATTTTTTTCTAACATTTTCTTTTTAAACCTTTGTTTGAGGGGGAATATTTTTGGAAGTACATGCAAAAAAATTAGGGTATAATAATTATTTATTTTAAATGAAAAATAAACAGACATATATTTTTATTAATTTATCTAAATTATTGTCCTTTAATTAAAAATGTATATATCCGTTTGTTCTTTATTTAAAAGAAATATTTTTGTAACAAAAACAGTCTGTCAGAGGAAAACTAAGTCCAGATAATTCTGTAAAATGTTGGGGTTTGATTTTTTTTTTATTATAAACAGGACATGCTTTCTAAAATGATAAAAATTCAATATTTTTTATTCTGACAAATGTCAAACCTTGAAGAAGTTCTACTAAATGCTAATGTAAAAAAATATTTTACTACCAAATTTTCCCTATTTGTACAAGTGGACCAGTCTATTTAAGTAGTGTCAAATTTAAATATTTTCATTAAATGCTTAATAACAAATTACGGATGGAAATGTAATCCAGTAGGTTTTCAGCCTTAACTTATGTTGAAGCTGCACATCAAAATGGATGGAAATCAGTTTCAGTATTTGATGTGGATACTTTGAATATGTTGAACATATCTCCTGTGTTGTATAACACTGACTATTCTCAAATAATACCTTTACTTGATTCCATTCAACTCTAATAGTCAACATTATTATAGAGCATCATTCAGACAGAAATCTCCAGCATAAAACTTCACAAATCTGATTGTAGATGTTATGCAACATAAAAACAAGGTTTGTACAAGACAGAAATTTTGTTTTATGTGGCATTTTTAACTTTTGTGAAACAAAAAGCATAACATTCAAAAATGTTCTGCTTTTCTTTTCTTTGCATTTCAATGTGAGAATCAATTTTATTTTTGAGAAATGCTATAAAAGAAATACAGACATGCAAATATGCTATTTGTTACAACACAATGAAAAGTAGACTTTTAAAAAGAACTTACAATTAAAATGCAATCTAATGACAAAAACAGAAACATTTTTGCCAAATTAGTATCAAATAAATCAACTAAATATAACCTTAATTCATTTGTAAGACATGGCAATTCATTTATTAGTTTCATTTCTTTTTAATTAACAATTTAAACAAAATTATTCATTGCATTAAATTTGATATTAGTCAAGTTTACTTCTTTCAAATATTTTCCTCTGAATGAAAAAATGAAGAGTTGAGTTCAAATTCCAGTTGAGTTTATTACATTTACTTACACACCCTTGCAAGACGTATGAAACTATCTCTTTTCTCTCACCAGCTATGGGTTAAATAGTAGGACTTGCCTGTATCTGAAAAAATCATTATCTCAAAAAATTGTTAATGCAATGTTAATTATTCTTATAATCCCCAAAATATGTTTCAGCTTTAAATGTCCCACAAAAGCCTTAAAAAAAACAATCAGTCAATTCAAATGACTTCAGCTTGACACAGATTCCACACATTCTAATGTTTACATGTACTGGATGTTTTATAAATGTTTCATAAAAATATAAACTTTTTGCTAATTTATCTATAAAAATTGTATACAACCACCACTATGGAAATTTTGTTATAGTTTCTAAGCTGGATTGATAGATTTTAACAGAATGGGATGGGATTTTAACAGAATGGGATAGATAGATAGATAGATAGATAGTTAGATAGATAGATAGATAGATAGATAGATAGATAGATAACATTTGTATATTGTCTGTTATAAGCAAGATTTATTGTATTTCTAGACAAGGTGACTAATGACAATTGAGTACAAGAAACTGGAGAGCAAGGTTTATTGGATGGCAACTTAGAAATTTTATTATTAGGATACTTGTCATTCGGCAGTGGTAAATGCCACCCATAAACAATCAATGCTCTACAAATATGATCTTGCAGTTAGCATTAAAAGCCATATAAAATTTATTTTTATATTCTTGTTTTTGTTTCTGCAATGATCAGTTTCCTGATGAAAATAAGAAAATGTGTATTTACTGAAGGACAATAATACATAATTATATATTATACATAAAGTTATTTCTATTGAGGCAATTTTTGAAAATAATTATTACCACTATCCATCATCTAATTTATCCTTTTCTGATTTTATTTCTAGAGAAAATGAATTTATATGTTAGAGATATTTCAGCTTTTAAAAGTATTTTATGAATACCTTAGAAAAAAGAATAATTGTTCTAATTAAGAAAACGTGTTTATTTTTATAAGTAGAGTAAAGGAATGACATGTATCAACAAACTTGCAATGAAAATATAAATTCATCTTGTAATGATGATGATGATGATCATCATCATCACATCATTTACATGCATACATACACAAATTCAAATTATACAACAACAAGCATTCATTGGATAATAAATCAACACTACTTTGTAATAGACAATTTATAAATCATAGCTATGCGACAATTTTATAATCGCTATATTTTCATGTAATCGATTTTGTGCACTTTTGGGAGAATCGAATCCCAAGAGCCTTCTTAGCTTAGTAAATATTTTTCAGGAAATATCAGCTTCTAATTGGTCAATAAACATACAAGTGGGCGTTGCAATCCACCCACGCACAATATATTTTTCCAGTGCGTGACTAAGTCAAGTTTCCTACCAAGGCACTGTGAGCCTGTCACGTGATTACATTATCTATAAAAAGCAAACACGAGTTTGCCTCTTCCTCTCTTTCTTCTCTGTTCTTGCTGCAAAATGTAGTCCCAGAGAATTATCGTCTTGACCTTGCGGTGAGACATTAAAGAACATTACCAACATACACATACGTACGAACATTCACCACAATATGAACTCTTACGAACATTCACCAAAATACACACACACACACACACACAAATGTTCACACACAAACACAATGTTAACTGTCTATGTGCTTTGTAAATGTTTTGTTTAATACATATATTTGTTTATATATATCGGTCTTATTTCTTTCTCTTCCTTATCTTCAATTGGACTTAATCCAAGTCCAACATTCTATTGTAGCTGGACCTTCTAGCAGGAAATATAAACGCACGTTTTCTTTACATCTTCACCCCCCCCGGTCCTCTACAATCTCTTTCTTTTCTTTTTAATGAAAAAAAAGAATTGTAAAGTTCTTGAAAAATAGACTTGAAATCTTTTGATGGTTTCAACCTAATTAAGCTGTTTAAAAATTAAATACTTTTTCTGAATAAATACTAGCACTCATTATTCATAAATCAGCATTATTCAAAAGTTTTGACTGGGCTCCACAACACCTTCCTCTATAATCTGGTCATGTCTTTTTTTAAACTAGTGTCTATATTTATTTATATTAAATACGTAAATGATGTATAAAAGAAGGCCGTTCATTTACTATCATATTTTTATAGTTATTGAATATTTTTACTTTCATTCCAAAAATTTATCCATCAATTTGCATTTAGGGTTGGGCCAAATTTATGAACAGGACATAATAAGGCGAACACCGGTATTCGTCTGCCAATCTATTTTTAGATGCACAATCTTTGATGTGGCAAAATAAAGAGCCACGCTTTTCTTTCATATTCAATGGAAGGGTTTGGTAGTCGACTTAATTGAAAAGCAACACAGATAAACCGAAATGGACGATCCGGACATTTCGATTGCGTTCCAAGTCATCGACCGACTAATTAAAGCTGATATGTGTCAAGTAAGTGTGGCTAAAAAACACAATAGATGCAAACTACTCCATCCATTAAATGAGGCTCAGATTGACCAAGTGTGGACAGACAGATTGGCCCACAATAACAAACTTTATAATGGAACCAAATTTCGACTCCACTCAGTGATCAAGAATACAACAAAACCTTTGCTTCATCTTCAACTCGGCATCACTTGCTACAAGGACTTCCTGGGTACGAACTGGTCCCCTTTATCATCTGAAATTCTTGAAATGGGAAAAAGGGACTATGGTAATTCCCAGGCTTATATGTCCGATGCCTTAGGTGTCGGGGCTCTACTTATGACTGTTGATGGAAGGGTGGTGATTATCAAACGAAGTCAGCATTGTGGAGAGGCTGCCGGTCTTTGGGATGTTCCTGGCGGACACCCTGAGCCACAGGTTATTCTTCTTCATTTATTTATTTTCACTTTTGACACGTGAAAAAAAAAAAAAAAAAAAAATGGCACCCCCTATTTTTAAAAATTTACCAAAAATCTGGGAATTGTCGGATTTCATTGAAATTTTCAGCATTTATTCATTACTGAATGAACTTTATATTGATTTTTTTAAAGTTTTAAGTATTTTTTCAGGTCAGTTATATACCCCGCTTTACTTAACTCGTGGCAAGAGAATTTTTTTAAATTTTTTTTTTGACGTCCTTGATTATTTTTTAATGACAAGGTTTACTTGGTTAGGGTTTTCTTTTCGTTCTTTATGTTAGGGTTTTCTTTTTGTTCTTTATAGGGTTAGGTTTTTCTTTTTGTTCTGTAATATTTTAGGTTAGGTTTTTCTTCTTTTTGTTCTTTATATATAAAGAACAAAAAGAAAACCCTAACCCTAAATTTGTTCTTGTTAGAATTTCCTTTCTAGCATTTTCTTACATTGTAATTTTATTTTGCTATTCTACACAGAAAGAAAGGTTTCATTGTATTATTCAATTTGTTTGTGTTTAAAGTTTTCTGTTATAAAAAAAAACAAAAAAAAACTACACTTATTAAAAAAATATCACCCAGTTGTCATTGTTAATGTTAACGTACGATAGTGCGTAGTAATTTCGACGAGTAAGAGCAGTGGAAGCAGTAAAGGCCAAAAAGTTATGATTGCACTACGGAAATCAATATAACTGATCGGCAGTGAATCTAATTATACAAAGCCGGTAATGGTGGGCGAATGACCACAATTAAATTCGATTTTTTTCTGGTCGATAACTCCAAAACCAACCGTTTTTTTTTTTATCATAATTGTAATTTGTAATTGTTAATTCGTGTTCAGCATGTACATTTACGGAAATATGACGATTTCGAAAAATTTTAATTTTAATAGATCGGGGATTGAAAATCAAATTTCCCAAATTATTTATTATGAAAAGTTGCTGTTGTTTGTTTTTTTACTTGTGATCATTTTATCAACAAAAACCAAATTTTCAATTTTTATGGGGCTTCCATAAAAGCTAACCTTGGCACCTGTGATAGAGCTATGATTAGCACTAACACACTTAGTGGCTTTGCCTTTGATTATTATTACTGAATATTCACTAATATTGGCCTTGTGTCAGACTATAAGCTAAGCACATATCTACAACAATAAAAATTGTAAATGTGGTTCATAATACATAAGTTCAAAAGTTCATAAACACTGTTATTGAAGTTAATAACTCACCTTGTTTAAGGATCTGTCACCTAAGTCACTGTAGTTCAATTTAGTAATTTAGTATTGTAGATTGAAACATTTTCCATATGCATGAATTAGAAACTTGATAATTTGGGTAAAGGGGGAAGTGACAGGTTGCAGAAAGAGTATAAAATAAAGAACATGAATTCCTGATTTCAGTCAGATACAATTTATAGTGATTTTCATTTTTTTTTTTTAAATTTCTAATAACTCAATACATTACATATAAAAGGAGCTGATCCCTTTGGAATTGGGGTTATTTTCCAATTCTGCCAAATGTAAACATGTGTTTATAACTGTCTCTTTCAGGAATTGGTTGGTCGAATTAGCATGGAAGATATTGATGTTGAGACTTTGAGTAACTGTGATGTTATAAAAGAAATCTACAACTCTATTCTTCGAGAGATTCAAGATGAAATTAACATTCCACAAACAGTTTTATCAGAACCAGAGTTGATGGGGATTGCCCGAAATGAAACAAGTGCAGGTCGACCAAGTTTGGAGTTTTTTATCAGGTGAATGAATGACTTGAAACTCTTCTCTGTACATCTAAATGTTTTTCATAATTGTAGATCCCCTTTCAGCAAAATAACTCCTAGAAATTTATTATTCTTACTGATTAAAGATCATGGGGGGGGGGAGGAAATAAAGAGTCTTGCTTCATGCCACCTGACTGAGCTACTGAAATTAATGTCTTCATTATCATATTCATTTTTTGTCAAAATTAAATTTGAAAATATATCAAATGAATAGATTGAAGACTGCTAAATTCTTGAATAAAGGTTTTATTCCTCTTAATGGTATAATTAAAAAAAAATTGAAAAATATCAACCAGTAGATCAAACTATCCATTCATTGATCTATGTACAAGGGTTTTAATGTTTATCATTTCAATTCTTTTGTCTTTGTACACATAATGCTTATTCTGTTTCCCTTTATATAGAACCAACCAGTTCTATTATATAAACCTGTTTGTTTTTCATAACTTATTGTCTGTTTAGTCATGGTGGAGTAATGGATAGGGGCTTGGATTGAGAAATCAGAGAGCCAAGTTCAAATTCCAGTCAAATCCATGTGCTAATACCCTTGGGAAAGGTATGAATCCTCTTCTTCTCCCTCCAGCTATGGGTAAATAGCAGGACAGACTGGGTTCTATAGCCTTGGATAGCAACTGGTTTACCACAGAAAGAAATGACAATCTACTTCGGGAAAAAAATCTGCCTCGTCAGTCATGTATTGAAAGATACATGATTGCCTAAGCATGTATCATGCATGGCACATAACTAACTGGTCATGAGCTATTAATTAGAAATTTGATCCAAACATGATTCTACATAAAATTTTGGTTGAGTCATATCAGTATCTATCTATGCACTTGTATGTTAGCCAAGTGACAGTGCTGGTAGGTGATGTTTAATCAGCATTTTAAAATACCAAAATCTATCCAAATGTGAGTTGGATTGAGAAAACACCAAACAATTATTTCTTAAAAGAATTTTGTCTTTCATTAAATTAATGATAAAATTGAAAAACAACTTCATTAATTTAATGAAAGACAAAATTCTAAATTATTTATGTGCCATGTCCCTTCAGGAAATGGGTGGTTATGGCTCTCAACAGCTTCCTTATTCTTGTAGCTCTAAGCCACATTTGATTCTTTTCCATCTTTCTATTATAAATTTAAATTAAAATTATAATGTATAAATGAATCAGCTCTAATATAAAAGTGTCTTTCTTGCATTATTAAAATTACATTACTTCAACTGTGAATTTATACAGATGTGAGTTAAAATAATTAGAAATTGAAATTGTAGAAGCATTTTATCAGTGTGTGTAAAATAGAAAATGTTTATTCCATTTGTGTTTCAGGTGTAGCTTAGTTTCTACAGAAATCATCACTTTGTACTACAAAGGCAACCAATGTGAAGCAGATGAGTCAACGCAGATAAAATTGTTATCTGCATATGAAGTGTTAGAACTAAAAGAAAAAAACAGCAAATTGTGGAACTACCTGGCTCCTTCCGCCAAAGGTTGTTTCACTCTCTTCAAAAATCTTGTAAGGGAAAATATCCTAATATTAAACTAAAACTTAACTGAAGTGTCAAAAAATGAGAAAGAGTTACCTATCACATGTAGCGCTTCCCTTTGTCTAAATAACACTGATTACATAACTTGACATGGTGTCTACAAAGTGTTGGAGTTGTTGGATGGGTATAGATAGATATACACACACAACAACTTCCCCAGTTGTCAATATTATGTTTATTAGATGTAGCTACAGGGAATTTAATGAAATCTGCAACATCTTATATATGGGGTTTAAATCTGGTAAGCATGGAAGTTAATGGAATCATTGAGAGTCAACTAAGCAGTGTTTCTCTTCATTGAGGGATTACCATCCTTATCACTTACTGGCAGTTACATTCTTGTATCACTTGTTGGTATCTGAAGTTTTCACATGCCACAGATCTCTGTCCAGAATTCACATATTCCTGGTAAATCCTTGCTACTGTCATCATCATAGACATAAAGTGCTCATTCTTTCTGATCCCAATAGTCATTCTATGATTAAATAGTGCAAAACCCTCTGCATTCCATAGCTGCCATGGCTACACTACCTTTTCACCTCATTCAGTTGAGTCCATTTCTATAAATGGAGTATCCTCCATTTATAGAAATGGACTCAACTGAATGAGGTGAAAACCATCCTGTGCACCACTGTCTCTAATTTTCTGGCACTTCAGTTTTTGAACCTCTGCTGCTCTGATGACCATGGCATCTCTTTCAACAACTATTATCCATCTGATATATAGTTTCACTTATTTTACTTGTCTTTCACTACTTGGCTTGTTATTCTTTCTGAAAATTGACAAAGACTTTTTAACAGAAATGCTTAAACTGCAAGAGAAAAAAGGTTTCAAGAATTTCCTCAATTTCATTAAATTTATAACAGAAATATGGTGCTAATGATTTTCTGTAGAATGGCATTTACAAATTCTTCTTTAAAATTGCAAATATTTTGTTACATTTTTAATTCTATTACTGGAGAAATGGTTTTTAATTATTTGTGGGAGAAGCCAAGAAACTAGATTTATACATTTTCTTGAAAATTAACAAGAGGATCAAATACTATTTTATTAGATTGTTTATGAAAATGTCTGTGAACAAGAAAATTTAAATAAATACATAATGATAAGTAACTAATTATAAATTTAAAAAAAAAAAGTATTTTCCAGACATACATTTTCTTCTCAGATTACTTCTTGTTTTTATTTTCCAAAGGGGGAAGTCATCTTGCTATTATTATACATTCATTGTAAAATAAGCAATTATTTTTATTTAAAAGTTTTTTGTCAATTCTCAAGAAAAAATGTATAAATCCAGTTTCATATGTTTGGGTTTTGTTAGTTATAAAAATATTTTAAAGCAATAAAACTTATTGCATGAGTATATGCTAATTGTGGTGTCAAGAGAAAATACATCTTTTGGCACACAGTTTTTTTTTTTTTTTTTGTTTTTTTCTTGTTGCAGGTATGTATGTTAAACTTTGCCCATTATAATGTTGAACAGAGACAAGATTGTAGTTTTGACGTGATGCTTCACATGTTTCGTACTATAATTTTGATATGCCACTTGTGCCAACTTGAAAAAAGAAATGTTTTTAACAGTTAGAAATAATATAGAAAACTATCTGAATCCTCCAACACATACACACACATTTCTTTTATACAACATAAATTGAGCCATTTTTTATATTTTGTTGACCAGTTTGTTATATTTATTTTTGATAAATTATAATTTTCAAGTTTTTGGGATTATTTTGGATTTTTTTTTTTTTATCAAGGGAGATCACTCCAATTAATTCTACTGCTGTGATTTAAAAATACTTCTATACTTTCGTTGATTCGATAAATACACATATTGTATGCAAGAGTGCTTTCAACATTTCTCATTGAAAGTTATCATTTTCTTGTCACTTTTGTGTTTTTGTTTAATGCTCTTTTTTAGGGTCCATGAGTATATTGACATAAACAGATTAATAATGATAAAATACAGAGAGACAAATCACTCTAAAGCTCACAGCCTGCCTTACTCAGATGTAATTTATTGCAAGACTGAAGATGTACATTGGACATCAGTTGTAAATTTGTTACATTTTTGGTGGACGATAAATCTCAAAATGTCCTGTAAAACATGAATCTAAAACTTTATTCTATATATTCAATTTTCTGCATTGACAAAAAAGATTCATAGCAAATATTTATTTAAAAAGATGATAAATTTAGACTTGGAGGTTAGTTTACTGTTAGCCCTTGGAGTGAAGGAATGCATATTTACAAGTTAATTTTAATTTCAATCTAGTTTGAGATTAATGTTAAGATTGTCTGACTGTAGCTTTTACATGTCATTGACTTTTACTGCTTTCAATACAGTTTTAACATTATTTTTTTAATGTGGATACATATTGAAATTTTTGGTAAAATATGATTAGGCATAAATTTTTAGTCACTATTTTGATAGTGACATACTGTCCAAAAATACCGTTTCTTTTTAATTTTGGAGTAAAATTTATACTGTGAAAATCATGCCAGATTTTTGACAATTTCTAAGTACTTTCTTTCTTTAAGCCTCCATTTATTGATTACTACAAGTCTGCTGTTCATTGTTTTGTCTTTTTTTAGCTCTTAATTTATCTACATAAAAACATACTTCATTCTCAATATATTTATGTTGAAATACCATAAAACTAAAAGTAAAAAATAAAGGAGTTTCACACAAGTTCCCATAGCAATCTATTTTCTGTTTTCTTTGAAGATAGGATTCCGTCTGCAGTATCTGAAGCATTTTATACTGCATAATAATTCACCATTTTAATACATTAGACAGAACATACAATTCTTTGAGTATTTGTTTCTTTAAATCCTTATGAGAATGAAATAACCATGATTGAAGTTAAAAATTAAGATAAACATCTGATGAATACTCGTTTGCCTGTTGAAAGTGTTATTTCTACATGTGTCTTTCCACCTCTGTTCTTAGAACTGAACAGATTTCACCAAGATAAAAAAGGTACTAATGACTAATGGAGCAAATCACTTTTGGGTATTCCATTATTTTGGGGATTTTACCATTACTAAAACTTGTTGGCAAACAACTGAAACACACTTGGCACTTTCTATTAAAAGGGATTATTTTTTCATATTTATTTCAATTTTTGATTTTACTATGAAGGAATCAGTTTTGCAATTAAAAGAAATTTAACTTTTATTTGCTTGGAAAACATTTTTTAATAAAAACAATTTGGGCTTTTGCTGATATTGGTTGATTAGGGTATGAAATTTTATAAAGTATTTTCATGAAAAGTTGTTATGTTTCCAAAATGTTCATACTTTTCAGAAAAGTTGATTGGTTTCTGGTGAAAAATTGTAAATGTTTGTCAAATCATTCAGTTGTCTTACATTGAAAAAGTATTTTATGGAGTTTCCCTTTTCACATGAAAAGGGATTCAAGAAAAGTCCCTTAACTTATGGTTGTTATCAATAAATCCTTTTCAGGACTGACAGCAAAAATTCTTTTTCTAAACACCAGCCGGTTTTATTGGATACAATGAGTCAACTGTAGGGTTAATACTCAGGATAAATACAATGGTACTTTTTTTATTAGGTCATTTCATTTACTTTTATATTTTTGCTACAAATTTCAGTTGAATGTAAAATATTGATTTACAGGCATCACTTATTTCCTCTAAACTCTACTTTTTGAAATCATGATTTTTTTTCAAACTCATGCATTTCTGAATGTTTGGAGATAAAAAATCTTTTATTTTGTAAACGTCTTTTCTGTAGAGTCAAAAAAATATGTATATATTTTATTTGTGGAAATAAAATATTTTTGGTACTGAAAGAATTTGTTGTTATTTATATAAGGTTTGTGTGGAATGTAATTATTTTAATGTCAAAATTCAACTTCTCTGCTGATATTTATTTTAACCTGTTTTCATTTATACAAGCAAGTCATCATTTATGCCTTGGCAAAAACAAACATTGGTGGGGTGGGGTGCACCTATAGATTAATTTGAAAATAATTTGATAGATTTAAATCCATTAAATGTGGCAGAAATTTCCATCATTCACAGTTGAACTATAGAACTTTAAAGATAAAATTTCATGTCATCTATAATTGATGTGGATATGTGGGTGGTGTAATGGCTAGTGGTTAATAAATGATAAATTGGCAAGCTGAGTTCAAATTCCAGTTGGGTTTGTTACATTCACTTTTGCACAAATAACCCTGGAAAAGGCATGATTCTATCTCATCCCACATAGCTGTCAACTCTGATCTCAATGCTGGTTGAAGTGTAATGTACTGAAATTAATAAATTAATGAAACTTAAATAACAAATGCATGTAAAGACTTGTGGGATTAAACTGGTATTTCCAGCTTTTCTTATTTTCAATTGATTGTGTCAGCATATCTTGGCTTTTTTGAAGACCAAAAGTAACTGGAGAAATTAAATTTTGCATAATTACCTGATCAGATTTTAGAATTAATTTTATCATTGGCATCTTTAAGTATTATTTTTATGTTTTATGTTTATTTAATAAATATAAGAGAAACTAAATTCAGACCCTCATCACTTTAAAGAATGACTTTTGCCCATATTTTTATCAAAAACAGTTTAAAGTAATTTCTCTCTTAAAATTAGAAGAATTGAAATTCCAGAAGAATTCAATGTTTTCCTGGCAAATATATTTTGTTCAAGATTGTATATATTAAAATGCTTATTTCTGAGCTATAAATATGATCCACCATCATGTAGAAACCAATGTATAAAAGTATTCATTTTAGAAAAATAGATGATATTTGTATATAAAACATTTCAGCATAGCACAGATTACAAATTCAATGCCATGATAATAAATGTGGAATGATTTTGCCAGTGGCTGTGTTCACCTTGTTTATTTAATTGGGCATGGAACAACACAGGTGTCACCAATGAAGATAAAGGGGAAAACATATGATAATGGAGATTGTGAGATTACAGTAGTGAGGATTCAGATCACCACTGCCCACATTTTTTTTTTTTATATATGGAATGATGTTCAGTTGATTGGTGAGTTTTTGTGTCTGTATATCCAAGAGGCGGATCTGCAAAGAGAAAGGTCAAAATCTGGGACAGAACTGCCTTCTACTACCTTGCTGATTTTTTGTAGTATTATTCAAAGAGATGATTGCAACAAAATTTATAAAAGTAGTGAAAAATCATTACAAATGTTTATCGTTAACATAATCACTGACTTTTAAAATATTAATATTGTTGTTTTAAAAAAAAAAAAAAAAAAAAAAGAAGCTTTTCTCTTTAGTTGTTTAAATATATTCTCTCTCAGTTTCTCTCTAAGCCATGACCCATCAGGGTGTGGGCAATTATGGCTCTATAAAGTTCCTAGCACCCTTTTTTGAAAACTGGAGACTGAATTCACTGTAATGAGGTGGGTGGTAACCCACTTGTGTGAGGCAGTAGTATCCCAAAGAGGCTTGTCAGTGGCTAACAAATAGTAGAAAGGCATGTGAAGGCATGATTATTGGAATAAAAGGCAGAAGAAAAGAGAAATTAGATGTGCTGAGGGTTTTTTTCAGGAATAAAACCAGATTATTAACTTAGAAATGGTTTAGTAACTTCAGGCTATATATTAAAGTCAGCTGAAAATGATGACAAATATTAAATTACTTATTTACATTTGAACTCTTGTCCTCATCTTGTTATTATCATATCATTTTTGCGATTGAGCCATCCAGCTTTCATCAGATGCTTGTCAATCCAAATAACCTTCAGGGAATTTCAAACAGAATATTGAATCTATGTTATCCATGTCTAGGGATAACTCGTCTTCTTTTTCTTTAGTACTGCTCAGTTATTGCTTGCTCTTTTTCACCAAGTTGCACTACTCAGCCCAGGGATTGAACTCAAAATTACTATGTCATCAAATTCACAAACCAATGCTTTAATCTATTAGGCTATGGTCCTATATGACAATCCTGAATCTAGAACTTGGAGCCTTAAATTTACTCTACTAGTTACTGACATTTGCTGTTGCTTGTCACACTTGACTGCATTCACCAAGGCTTCTCATTTCTTATTGTTGCTGCTGCTGCTGCTGCTGCTGGTGAAACCTTGTTGTCATTCTCTTTATTTATTAATTACTTCCATATTGTATTTATTTCCATGCTAGGCCTACCAAGCAGATCCTTATAGCCTAACAGATTCACTGATTCTTTCAGATGTCTGACTCCCCAGTGTTTTTCTGTCTAGTATTTTTACTTAATTTGAACCTTAGAGAATCTAAATTGATATTTTCAAATCATATCACTACATTATTACTAATAGGCTGAATTTCATATATTATATATATATGTGTGTGTGTGTGTGTGTGTACACAAGTGCAGGGTGCACTTTAGCAAGTTCTGCTGAGGTTGCTATAAGAGGAGTCATGGAAGAACAGATTGAAGCAGCAGCCATAAGAACATACAACCATATTATCACTTGAATCATTAAAAAATAAGCACACATATATAACTGTTGTTCTATCATCATTGTAGTTGCATATGAATGATTCAAACTTCAGACTAGTGTACCACCATCAAAAATTAGAATTGGGGAAAGGAAGAGATGCTAGTTGAAACATCTATGTAATCAACAGATAAACTAAGGTTGCTTGGTCCTCTTCATCATTATTCCAAGTTATTGATCACTCTCAGGAATCAATCAACTTTAATTTTGTGTGTGATGTGGCTTACTTGGTCTTGCAACATTTCAACTCTGAGCTTAGGACTTCTTCAATCTTATCTAAACACAATGTGGGTCACTAAACCAGTGATTCAGACAACTGATGCTCCCATCTGAAGAGATACACATCAACCCACCTTGTATAGGTATAATTTTACATATGTTACTTTGGCTAAGGAATCTTGACCCTCTGGTCACCACAGAAAGACACATACAATATGTAGTACAAACTCATCCTTAGTAAAGTGTTACAATAGAAAACTGTTTTAACTAAAAAAAACACTGGAAGCTTTTGTATATATCAAGTGTGAAATGAAAAATGTTAAAAAGAAAATAAATCTTAAAAATACAAATAAAATTTTAACTTTCATTAAAGTTAACAATTTTGTAGTGACTGAAAAAGTATTTCAAGACATTTCTTTGTTCTGGAACTTCTGATTTTAGCAATGCATTAGCAAGTAATTAAAGACAATTTGTAGATAGTAATAAAAGATGGGTAAGCAATGGTAGTCCTGAAGCATCTGACAATATATTTTGTTGATATGACCTTTGACAAAAAAACATCCTCATTCTCAAGTGTTCAATCTAACTTATTACGTTTTTTTCATCAGTTGTTGCTATACTTTAAGAAAACCTTTAAAAGTAAGAATAGACTTTAATGTTTGCTATATACTTTGTTAGATGCAGTATGTGTAGGTGTTGTAATTTGGGCTGAATTTTATAGCCATACTTATAAAATTGTGCTCCACCCAGATTTATGTACCACCTTAAAATAGTTTTCAAAATTATTCTTAACTGTATCTATTCTCCGTTTGTTGGTTTGAACCACTTAAGACACAAAGCCACAATTACTGAGAACTCAGTGGGTAACAAATTCACTTTTGGTGGATTGTGTAACAAGTGCCTATTTTTACAGGATCTATTGCAGTTCTATGTGCGTGCCATAAGTCAGTCCTCAGTTCACCAACTATTGTTAACAAAAGACTTAGCATGATAATGACATACTCTGATAATGGTGGGGAAGAAATTTCACAAAAAGCTACTAAACTTTCACTTGTTCTATATATGAAAAAATGCTTAAAAAGATATTCCTTTTTTTTTAAAAAAAAAAAAAAAAAAAATAACACGTGCACTCTCCTCCTCCTGCTATGATGAATAGAAAATGACTGTAGCAAAGGCAACATTTCTGCAGCTTTTACTGTCCATTATGAAAGCATGTAGCAACATATAGAGAGGCAGGGTAGAATTTTGCCTGTCTCAGGTGAAAATAAGAGCCATTTACTGAATTATACATTGAATTTAGTAAGTTACAAATCTACAATTAGTCGGAATTTTTTTTACTTATTTTATATTTGAAAATGAATAATTTTCATTACAGTCAGGATAAGCATTTCATATTTTATTTATTCTAACAGCATCTCTTTCTCTCTCTCTCATATACACACACATGTACACGAATAGATTTGAGTGTTGTGAATGTATCTTAAATAGATTTTCAAAGAATTCTCAAGAAGATCTAAATCTTGCCAAATTCTATAACTGTGTAATTATTAATTGCATAGCATTCCTGCAAGAATGCAACACAATGCTTTTCACCTGAATATCTGGCATTACACTGATTCATATGGCATTTTAACCTACAGCTTCCTCCTCCACCTTTACATAAGACCTACAGCCACTACTCCACAGATAACAACTATTAATACAACTGTGTGTAGAGACTGAGTGGGTGGAGTTCAATGGCAGTGTAATGACGCTACTGACACACAGAAGAAATAAAAAGCTTGAAAAAAATTATTACAAGATTACATAATAATTGTCTATAATTTAGACTTTTGTCCCCCTGCCCCCTTACATATACACAGTGTCAGCTCAGTGATTCAGAGGTCTGTTTTTATGTATAACATAATGCCTGAGAAATGGCCACCTCTGTAGAAAGTGGATTGCCTTCTGGAAACCTTAATATGTAGCACTCCCATCTGGCAAAATCCTCGGTAAATTGAAAATCCAAAAGTAGATAATTCATGAAGTGTGGTGTCTGGATCACACCCATCTCAAATCATAAATTATCTGCTTCTTCACATTGGTAGGACAGTTGATGTCAATGACTGAACCTGCAAATTTCTAGTACAGCAAATAACTCCAGTGTACTGGAAGAAAGAGGGATATCACAGAGCAGAGGGTCAGTCAAGAACTTGAGACATTCCAGGAAATATTGCCTATAAAAAAGAGAACATCAGGCACCATTACTTCAATTGACTTGGGTAGAAACTTCAGAATTGGATCTTCATTTCATCATGCTCCCATCTTTTTTACCGAAAGGCAGAAAATTTTGATTTACCATCTTCCCTCTTCCCACAACAACTGTCAGGTTATTTTGCCTTCTATGCAACAATCCCAAGCTCCAAAATTCTGTACATCATCAATTCTGGATTCATGAAAAGGATATAAAATGATTGCCCTTTATTCCACATCATATTGACCTGATTTCAATGACATGTATTTGTATTTTAGGAAGGGAAATTGGTAACTGACATTTGAACATTCAGCAGATCTAATAATTCCTTAATGCAGAGTAATTCTGAACAAAGGAACAAGAGGTTATTAATTTTCGTATCGAGTTTCCCTTTTTCCATCCACTATCATTTGTTTTATTGCTTCTTTGAATGTGTGAACAATACGCCATTTGAGGATGGGTGATATAAAGCTGGGAAAATATGCTGGATTCCATTGAGGTTTATAAACAATTTGAACTCTTCACTGATGAAACAAGACATTGCTCTTGCTAAATATACAAGTAGACACAGCATAGCAAGGATTCCTCTCAATTGTGTCTGGAACAGCAGACAAGTTCATGACATACGCCTTGATCCACCTCAAGTATGCATCAACAGCAATCAAGATCATATATCCCATAAATGGATCAGCAAAATCCACACATTCTTTTCCATAGCTGTCTTGGATATTCCCAGTCATGAACTGGAGCTTCATTTGGACTTTTCTGACCCTGAATGTCAATATCAGAATCTAGGTATGGCTACTACACATACATCATCAATCAACAGCTTTCATGTATTCTATTCATACATGGATCTGATGAAGCTCTTGCTACATCTTTAGCCTCAACCTGAGAGGCATGATCCCCCAAATTCTTCACATTATCTTCACAACTCAACATGGCTTTAATTTAGCAGTTGTAATAAGATTTTCCCAGTCATTCATGATTCTTATACTCAACTCATAATATGATCCTTTCTAGCTTCTGAATGCAATTAAGCTATAGTTACATGAGAATTAACTAAGTCCATCATATATATTGGGAAACTGAACAAACCTCCACTAAGCATTTATTAAAAGACACCCAAGATAATCAGCCTTACTGTCAGAAAAGCCAGCACGATATCCTAACTGGTAGTTTTATGCATCTAGCAATAGTGTCTAACCTTGATAACAATAAAAGGTATAATAGATTTTATTTCTGGAGTGACTTATGGTCTTAAAAATCATTGGAATACCACGCTGCAGTTATGGGGCCACCCAACAAATTCCTGCCTACACAAATGCACTTCTTATAAAAAATATTTCTGCTAATAATAAGAGCCTAGAGCCTAGATAAATGTTGCTCATGGGATCCTAAACAGACAAATAATTAGACTTATCCAGTGACTGGATGACAGTTATACAGATATATACATTTTATTTATAATCTAAAAACATCATTGACAGATATTTTTTAGATGTCTTCAGTGAAAATAAGATGAAGTAAAAATAAATATAAAAAAAAGGTATAAAAGATTTGGAGAGTAAATTTTGGGGTAAAAATGTTTAATACATAAAAATTACACAATAAATGTACAAAAATGATAAAAATGTTCAGGTTGCATAGAAATCAAATAAACAAGATTCACACCCATTTTTATAATGGTGATTTGGGCAGCAAGAATTAATTCTAAAAAGTTGTATTAAAATCCACAGACAAGTTCTGTGTTTAATTGTTTTTTTATTCCATTTTTCCAGTTTGCATCTAAGTCGTTGCACATCTAGTTTCTTCATTTGAAGAAACTGTTAAAAATATGGGATGTTTTTGTTTGAGTCTATTTGACTATCACTAATGATTATTGCAAACATTAATGGTATCAGGAAATGTTTTTATAAGCTATATCCTGGCATTTTACAAATATTATAATTCTAATTTAAACAAGTATACTCTACAAGTGACATTATGTGTAGGAATTTTAAAATCTGTTTAAAGAGAATTAATATTTTTATCCTCAGGTGCTGTCAAATTTTCTGACTACTAGTGGACTAATTAAAAACAAAAATGATGTTACTTATATACAATAGGCATAGGTTTAGATCAGAAATATAGCATTCCTAAAATGCTAGGATAAGTCTAATAAAATAATTCCCTCCTTTAACTGATATCCTTAATGTACCCAATAATGACCAGTAATGGTCAAATAGATTCAAACAAAAATATCCTGAATGTTTGACAGTTTTCCCATTAATTTGATCCATATATGAAGCAACTTACAAACTTGAAAAATGTTGGTTGATTTTAATAAAACTTATTGAATTTATTTTTGTTTATATATATATATATATATATATATATAGAGAGAGAGAGAGAGAGAGAAACAATCTTGTAATACAGAGTTTACAGTGACAATGTCAAATTGTAAAAACTTCCAAGTTTATATACAATTTATAAAAGATAAAACATTTTTTCATTTATGCTGAAAATTATCACAGCAATGTGTGTGTATATATATATATATATATAAAATCATCTTTTTATATTATTTTATTTACTTAAATATTTACACAGATGCTGATATTTTCACTCACATATTTACATCTAAACCCACACGCACACATCAATTTAAATGAACTTGTAAAGATCAACATCCATCTCTCCAATTCATGTAAAAGTCATATCTGCATATATATATATATATATATATATATATATATATACACTGAAGTGGTGCTGAAAAGTTCTCAGCTTTACATACTTACCAAATCTGTCAAATGACTAAGCATCAGAATTTTCTTTTTGATTTTGAGATGTTGATATTTTCTGCACAACCTTGTCTATGTTTGTGCATATATATCTCCAAATGTAAAACAATGAAAAATAAAATTACAACGTTCAAAACATTAATTTAAAACTTAATACAAGAGTAGAGTAATAAATATTTATTAAAAACTGTTACATTAGAACATGTAAGTAATTACTACAAAATTGTATATTTTGTTGCAACATTTGTATAAAACATCTCTTAAGGTAATTAACAATGATGGTAATAAATGATCTTATTTAAAATTGGAATTTCATTGGCTTAATTCATATCAACATCTTCTCATGTTATTTTCTTAACTTTCCTCTTCCTTGGTATCTGTGTCATTTTGAATCTACTCTTCTCTTTCTTTTGCCTTTCTTTTTTGTCTATTTTTTAGGGTAATAGGGTTAATTCCTTATGCTTTCTTATACCTTTTTTCCTCTTCCTTTTGTTGATTTATTATTTTCTTTCCCTTTTTATTTATAAATTCCTTTTTACCTTCTATAGAATATTTTCTAAAAATGGAAAATGAAGTGATGTTTCATTAATTCCAATTTTAAATAAGATCGTTTATTACCATAATTACCTGAAGAGATGTTTTATTTAAACGTTGAAACAAAATGTACAATTTTGTAGTCATTACTTACATGTTCTAATGTAACAGTTTTTAATATATATATATATATATATATATATATATATATATAGAGAGAGAGAGAGATGTGTGTGTGTGTGTGTGTGTGTGTATATATCATATATATATAGTGCTGATGGTAATAAAACATACTTGATGTAATAAAACAGAGCTATTAAGTATATATTATTAAATATACATATCCCTCACTGACAAGGAGTTTCATGCACAATGCAATCATCAGGTGCTGAGTACAAACTGACCATTACGTAATTTCAATTTCAATGAAAGTATCTGGTTATTGCAATGTTTGTGCACTTATATATTATACTGGTATTACAATTTTTTAATTTAAAAAAATATATTTGTTTATATATATATATATATATATGCACAGGAAGTGGTAAAGCATATCAAAGTTTGAAACTCAACAAAAATGTGTTTGAGTATGTGTATATATACACATATGCAAATACACAAAAGAAGAAAATAAAAATCCTCATTTGAAATTTTGGGATTCAATTTTGTTCTTATTTCACAAGTTATTTGAACAAGTTTCTATATCTTTTTTTGCTTGCGAATATCCCAGTCTTCTGTAGTTTATATAAAAATTCTTACAAAGATTTGGTTTTGTATACTGTATGTGCATGCATATATATCAGTCAAAAGATAAAAATTTGAATAGACTTATCTATCAGATTATATACAGAAGTCAATATTATTTAATCTTGTGTTTAAAATGTGTTTTTGCTCTTAGTTTAATAATATCAATTGGAAATCTATTTTTGAAATAATTATCAAACATATAAATAAAAAACAGAGAAACTACTTGAACATTTAACATTCAAATATATGCAATTTTGCAGATGGCACCTGCATGAGAGATTTGAGTTATTTAAATTTTTATCTATTGCTATATCATTTGATATCTTTCTCTCATATATATATATATATATATATATATATATATATATATACTTATTTTGTATGAATAAGCCAGAAACTGTAAAAAAAAAAAAAAAAAAAAAAAACACAACAGTTCTCAATATCCCAAATCAGAGCTTTTATATAACAATAAAATAGCATTTTAAAGAGCAAAGTACTTCAAGCTTCATGCTCTGAAACTTGGAGTTCTGGTACGTTAAAGAATGTTGCCCTTTTAAAACAATACTTTAAATTATAAAATTTTTTGTTCTAATCCACTACCGAAAATCTAACTAATTTACTAAACATCAGTTTTTTGGAAAGAAAAGCATCTTAGTTGGGCCATGAATTTTTAGCACCTTCTAATATATAAAAGAGAGAGAAAGAGATTTTTTTAATTTTTTATGCAAACAAAAAGGAAAAAATAAATATTAAAAGTGAAAAATTAAAATCTTATTCAAGTATAAACTGAGAAAATAAAAGAGAATTTCTCCTGATTCATAAAACTCAACCTTGTGTCAAATTTGTATGATGTAGGCATGCAGATAAATCTCTTCAGATTCATTCTTTTGTTCTTTATATTTATTTATTTATGTAGTTTTGTTTGACACAAGTTTATAGTGGAGCAGTGAACACACTGTATTAAAGGATTGATTTAAGAGATGTAATTTAAATCATTCTATAATCATTCTATGCTTGGTCAAACTTCCAAGAGAGAAGGGCTTGTCTGCCTTAACAACCAGCATGTGAAATCCAAGTTTTTATTTGTGTTCAGTGACAACTGGTGTAGATGCAAAATAGTCAACAATATTAGCCATGAATTAGTTTCTTTCGTTATAAAGGTGTGTCCTGAAAAGCTCTTGGCTTGACCCATTACCTAAAATCTGACCAAATGATCATGCATCACAATTTTTTATTAGAAGAGGTTTGGTCTTACTGAGAACTTTTCAGCATCATCTCTCACTGACACACACACAAAGCAAATGTATGTGTATAATACATGATTGGAATAAAATCAAACTTAGCTAATTTCTGAAAATGCAAGAAGTTTATTCTGCTGTTTGAACCAATAATTTTAGTGTTTAGAATTTACTTGTTCCATTCATTAAGCAAACTTTTTTTGCCTACTTATTAATTATGAGATTTGTGGAAATCAAATATTCTGGTTAAATTCTCCTGTTCAATTTTTCAGAAAGTCAGAATATTGGTAAAGAGATCATATGATTATGTATTCATCATTTTGAAAGGGAAATGGTCAATCTATTATGGAAGACTTGTCACAGATTATTTATTCTCTAAAGCTGAAGAAGACACTTCAAAAGTCAACAAAAGTATTTTCACTTATTTCTCATATTAGTCACTTTTTCATAATTTTTAGAAAATCAACAAAAAGATTCACAAATGTTTCTATTATTAATTTGAAAGATATATCATCTAATATGTATAAATTATGTTAGATTGAATTTCACTCTTAGGATATGGCAAGAGTTTTAGGAATTTTACCAGATTTTCAAAGTTTTAAAGTCAATTTACTGAAATTCTAAGAAAAGTTTTGTTTTAATTAAAATTATAATTACAGAACATGCAAAAAGTTTACAAAAACAAATATTTTGAACAAAAAAATTAAACACACTATCATTGATAACAAAGTTATAAAGAAACATTAATGTGTATTGTATGCGCCGAATTCTGAAATTAGTTTTAGAAAACATTGTTCAATTGATTTTGTGAGCAGTTGTATTTTTTTGTATTAAACATTTCTCTTTATCCATCAAATCAACTTAACAATTCATTTTAAAGCTTCAAACTTACAACATGACTATTAATTTAAAACTTTGAAATTCAGGAAAATTTCATAGAAATGATGGCTGTTTCTTTACATCTGTGCAGCATGAACTGGCTTCCATCCTAACTGGAGATAGAAGTTGCCATTGCTCAGTAAATAAAAATTTCAATAAGTATTTATTTTATATAGCAAGACAAGATGAAATGCTTAATAATGTGAGATGCACTGTGTGTGTGTGTGTGTGTGTGTGTGTGTGTGAGAGAGTGTACATGATACATATGACTATATCAAGTTGTAAGGTACATGGAAAAAATCCTAAAAACAAAGGGTTCATTTAAAAAGAGAATGTAATTTGTCACTCTTTGCAAAAGAAACAATCTGTATTCCTGATGGGTATACAAAAATACTTGATTAGTTAGTAAATGTTTTTCTCTGTACCACTAACCAAAATGGTCAAGTGGAGAAGCCTCCTGTCAATCCCGAAAATGGAAGCCATCATTAACTATATCAGCAACGTCATTGATATAAAATTCTTCATCATAATGGATACACTGTGATAAAATGACAGATGCCTTCACAGTAATGTCCCCAAAAACTGACCGTGATTGTTTAATAAGCCTATCTTTAAAGCCTCGTTTTGCATCTTCTGCCTCATCTCGATACATTGGTTCTGAAATAAATGTTTGTGTTCCTCTTCCACTACCACTGAGTCCTTCCACATAACGCCACCGGATCTTTTCGGTCTGGTCACTTTTCATGACACCTGCCCCTAAGGGAATCCCATTCACTAAGCGGAGGAGCCGTTTGTAGCAAGCATGGGGCAAAGTATCTGATGCATTGCCTGTATACACAGTGCAGAGGGTTATTTGCATGAGGTAGCAACAGCGGTCATCATTGGTATAGCACTGTTTGGACACTTGGCGACTAGCATTTAGAGGTGAGACAGTGAAGTGTGAAGTTGTTGACATGGTTGAAAGCAAAACACTCATAAATGATCAAGATCTGAAGAAAAAAAAAAATTAATTTAAAAAATGAATTCATATTTTTAAATAATTTGATATTTACCAGTTTATGTGGTGTTCTGAAAAATAATAATGGTCAGGGCATCAAAGATATTTGGCAGACTAAATCAATTTTGATACATTGCCAAATTCAATGTATCAATTACATTTAGCAAGTTAGAAAATGATCTTAAGACATGTAGTGAAATATTAGTGGATGAATGAAGATAAAAACTAGCCAAAATAAATAAGTTTTCAGATTAAAATTTCGACAATAACTGAACAAAGATTGTTTGAACCAGTGTTGTTATTAATAGCTTTTTCAGTAATTTCTCTTTTGTGAAAATCAGTTCATTTTTAGCAATGAAAGAAACATGATCTTAACTGAAACAGCACAAAATTCTAAATTTTATCTGTGCCATCTTTCTCTAAGAAAAAAAAATTACAAATTTTATCTTTTATACAAACATACTGAGATATTTTTTCTGAAGGGAGCTGTTTTCATTTGGTCATTAACTTTTTCATTGTCATATGTAACTTAGAATTTCCTGGCACATTTTATAAACATGACACTGTCCTTAAGTTGCTATATTCAACTGAAGTTGAATACATACTTTGAAAGTAAATATGGTAAGAAAACAATGAAAGGTTGAATTTTACACTTTCTTTTGATATAAGCTCCATTAAAATATATGCCCCAAGTTAAATCAGGAATCTTAAGCAATTGAAAACATTTGCCTTCTGCTGATAACTAATCCAAATCTTTGTTACTTTGTTTAAACAAATCAGTCATTTAACTGGATATCCCATTAGGCATGGCAAGTGACTCCTTTATATGTTTTTGTGTATCTGAAAACTTTGTTAATTGTTACAGATATAATATTTTGATATTTCTTAACTTGGGTTCTTCATTCTATGTTCAACCTTCTGGCCATCTTATTTAAATTACTTAAGTCAACAAAATAATGCTTAAAACATAAAATAAACCTATTTTTACAGTAAAGGGTTGAGAAAAAAGTGTCAATTTTATTGTCCTATCGTCAATCAAACAATTAAATGACAAGCAATAAATGATATTTTGCAGTTAGACTTAATTTTAATTTTACAAAGTAGACAAAATTAAATATATAATTTGAATATAATGAGTGTGTGTGTGTGTGAGATTAATATTGATCATCTTAAAATATCAGATTTTACTCTGACAATGTAACATTGAAGAACTCAAAGGGGTGGAAGGTATAAAGAAGTCAAGCCTGGGAAAATGCATATAAAAAAGAGTGTCAAGTGGAAATCAGGATCAAGGACACACTTTTTTATAGTAATCAAATTGCAAGTTGAAAAAACATTTTTTGTATTAAATAAGAAAATACTGTTAATATAAAATTGAAATAATTGCATCTTTATATGAAAGTGCAGCACAACCAAGAAGAGATTTCAATAGAAAAGAAAAAATTCTGATTTTTGGCCATTTTTTTAGTCATTTCACCCCCATGCAAGGCAATAAAGCCACTAAAATGCAAGGGGTTAATGAGTGTGAAAAAACATGAGAAAAAGATTATTAAGGAATAAAAACAATAAAACAGGAATTACGATGACAGAAGATGATGATTGATACTGCACTTAAATTTTTAAAGATTGGCTGGAAAGCAAGAAGCTGGAACAGAGATCCAGAAGTGTGAGGTGCAAGAGAAGAGACCGTTAGCATAGAACTTATGGTTAAATCTAGCCATTTCAACTGTAAAATGATGAGACCTTGCCAACAATCTAGTACTGCGCTTAAATTCATAGAGTTTAGATATCATAGAATATCAGAACAATTGCCATGAAAGTATAGGAAAGGCACAGGGAAGCTCTAAATATATAGCAGGAGCACCACACTATATGTGGCAGCAATATTTAATATATGTATGAATGACAGTCTTATAAAATAGATTTACGCAAGAAAAATCATCTAGCACAACACTGAACCAACTTTCCTAGCAGCAGACCTAGAAATTGATTCAATATAATCTTTCCACTTTGTGTCAGCAGAAAACATTAGTCAGAGAAGTCAATGAGTCACTCGCCTGGAGGTTAGCATCAGCCATGTTGATTGAAAGTAGAACAGATTCTCTCAGACAATTAATAGAGAGCAGTTTCATTTTGGACCTGTTAAAATTAACAACTCATTCCTTGCTTCAATTAACTGAATGTAGGTCATTTTTGAGATCATCTGCTAATTTAACTTTATTGAACCTATCAAATTTACTATTTAGACAGGAGTAAATAGTTCTGTAATCAGCATAGATACTGCTGAGAACTGATGCTATCAGGAAGGTTGTTGATGAAAATTAGGAACAATGAGCCCTGGGGGTTGTATGCAAAAAGATGTAGAAGAGTGGTTGTTCAAGACAACTTTCATTTTACGATTTGATAAAAAAAGATTGAATCAACTGAATCAGCTCAAAAATTTGTCCAGAAATACTATAAGCTTTCAATCTATGAAGAATACCAGTATGTCAAACCCTGTCAAATGCCTTAAAGATATTCAAAGTAACAGCCTGAACTTCACCATTCTTAATGCTTGATAGGCTCTTTCAGAAATAACTGTTAATACATTAGTAGAAGCAAAAGCCATATTGCTAATCTGAAAGGTGAGATGCTTAACCAATTCAGAGTTTATTAGAGCCTCTAGTACTTTGCCAAAAAGAGGTAGAATTTTAATAGGCCAATAGAAGGATGAGACAGCTTGCCTGAATTCTTTAAGACTGGAACTAGAGAAGAGAATTTCCAACAAGCAGGAAAGCAAAAATAGCAAGGCATTTATTGTAGAGTTTAGAGAGAACAGGACCCAATTTAGGAGCACATTTTTTTAGGACTATTGCAGCAATACCATTAAGTACACATGCTTTGAAGGGATACAGTTTAGAGATGATAGCAGAAACCATGGATGGGGTTATATGCATATCACTCAATAGGGACTCGGTTCTAAGTGAAAAGTCAGGCAAAGATACTCCAGATGCATCAAGAGTAGAATTTAAAGATAATTTACAAGAAAGACATTTTGCTTTATTAGTAGATGTTAAAACTTCAAATTGAGTGGAGAGAGGAAAGATAGAAGACTTAATGTTATTTAAGACACTATTACAGAGCTATCAGTAGTCATGAGAGCCAAAATTATTAGCAGCTATACAGTGCCACATTCTATCAGCAAATTAAGACAGCCTCTTTAGGACACATTTACAATTATTACAAGCAGACACAAATAAGCGTCTGTTGTTATCGGAACTATCACACTGATAGACCCAGAACAAGTGATTCCTGTGAGCTATAACAGCTGAACAGGCCAGTGTAAACCAAGGAGAATATTGTGGTTTCACCTGATATTTATGAGAAGATAAAAAAGCAACAATGCCAGCTTTAACTCAAGAAGAAACCTCTGCAGCACAATTCTCAATAGGAAGGTTAAGAATAACAGTTCAAGGGTCATCTTGAAGAAAGTCACAAAATGAATCCCAATCAAATTGTTGGTTAACAGAAAGAATTCTTGTGAATAAGAGGTTTATGTCTAATAAACTCAAAAGAAATATCAACAGATACAGCAGTGTGATCTGAACTGCCAATCAAGTAAAGCATATTGATCAGAATTATTAGGGAAACAAGTAGGGAAATCCACTATTTGGCTGAGAGACAATGGAAAAATTGAAAGTTGGAATACCAGAACACCAGTAACATTAGAATGTTTAAGCCACTTGATGTGATGAACATTAAATTCACCAAACAAAAATTTTCACAGATAAATGTAGAGAGAGAGTCATTTCTATTTTGTCAGAAATTCTGTCTAATATGTTACAGTACTGAGAAGAAGAAGAATGATAAAAGAAAAAGTGATATCTAACAATGCAATATCAAAAGTTGAAAACACATAAAAAAATCCTCTAAGGACTCAAAAGACAATTCCCTTGCAATTGGAAAATTTTCCCAGATATAAATACTTAGGCCGTGAATATGTATCTTAGAATATTTTTTGAAAAGGAGAAAGATGACCTGAAACAGAGAATTTATTGGTAAGAATTTAAATATATGGAGAATGCTTCAACAGAAAGGATTCTACACTACAGAAACTGGAATGATTTCCATGAATATTGGAGGAAGAAGGTGATTTTTGTTTACTGGTTTACTCGTATTTCTTTTCATTGTATTTATCATAAGATTTTATTTTAACAAGAAAAAGTCTAAAATAATTATCACTATCAGTTTATGGCAATACAAACTGGCCAAAAAGTTGGTCAGGTTTTGAGAAGTGGATCAAGAGGCGAAGACATTTTCAGCACCTCTTTGTAACTCATAAATGCAATATTATGAGAGATTCTTTTTTATGAAAGACTTTAAACACATAAAAAACTGACTCTTCACAAAAAGCAATTTCCCATTTTTGTACTGAAGTTTATTTTTTTAACTGGCTATTTTTTCAAGTTTGAACCTTTTGTAAGGATTTAGAAATATGCATTAGATATCTTTAGTAAAATGAGGTTCATTTAACAGATAATGGTTGTTAAGTTCTCAAAGAAAATATTCATTATAAAAAAGATAAAATTTCTAAAAGTATCAGATTAGGTTGTCTTCCAAAAACCTGAAAACTAAATGAATAGCAAGCTAACATGACACCTGGACTTTGTGTGGGTGATGAGAAGGCTGAAGGCAAAAATTTTGACATTGATTTTGGCTAAAAAGTTCAAGGGTGAGAAATTGTAGCTGATGGTCCTACACAGATTCAATTAAACTGTTTAATCAAAGTTAGGTATTTTTCATTGTAGCTCTCCCATCCCCTTAAAAAAATTTCCATATGATTTGGCTATTACTGATGGAAACCAAGTTTTTTCAAATCAAGGATTTAGGTGAAAATACCTCCCTGATTAACCTTTCCTTTTTGAAAGGGAGAACACAGGTTATAAAGCACTCCATTTTATGTATGTAGGCCGATTTATATACACATTCTATGTACATCACAAGATGTATACTGACAAACAAACATACAAATATTAAGTATGTATTCTGTGCATATTAAGAGTTAATTTGTGATTGTATATGTATTACACACACACACACACAATAAAAATCCTTAATAAGGAAAATCACAAAAACACATCAACTATCATAACCAGAAGCACTATGATTATAAACAAGATGAAAAAAAAACAAAACAAAAAAAAAACATTAGAAGTATAATTTGCTGGTACATATCACTTAATCATCCCAACAAATCTCATAATTTATCAATTACTATAAAAAGTTTATAATAGCTAACCTAATTATAACCAATAACTCAGGACTTAAAAAATCCCACCAATATAAAAACAATGTTTGTTATAAATTCTCATGCACTCTGAGAGATTGCATCTCCAATATCAATAATAAAAAACAGCATTAAATTCTTACAATGGCCACATATGAACCACACCTTATAGGTTGAATTGTCACTTATCAAAAGTTATTATATACCAATCAGCACATCAAAAAGAACCAAAATATAACTACCAACATAAGACAAATATTAATAGATAATGCCAAAAATAATATAGAGCACTGACTGCAAGGAAAGACTTAAAATCCAAGAAGTTATTATTATATAAAGGAACAACACACATTAAATAAAATATCTTTCACCACAGGAGACGGTATTTTGAAGAGTATAAAATATTTAATATGCATAAATAAAAAAATAAAAAATTACATTTTTGGTAGAGTAAAACTTGCTTTGACATTATACATGTCATTTTAAACTGATTCACACTTTCAGCTCTATATAAAATAAAAGGATGTAACCAATGGAATCTTGTCTACCACACTGACAGTACATGGTTCTTAATAATGACTGAGATGGTTTAAAGTTCTTGAGCAAAACAACAGAACAAACAAAAAAATTCAAACAGTTGATTCACAATTTTGATTCTAATATATATTTCATTTGAAAACTAGAAAAATATGACAAACTTGAACCTCTGTGCCTGCAAAAAAAAAAAAAAAAAAAAAAAAATGGAGTGTCAAAAGGATAGTTTTTCCCTCGACACCACTATTATTTTAACTACCTTCACTCCTCAGCAAGGTTTATTGTTTTAAAAAGCAATGATTTCGTAATAAAACCTAAACGTAATGAAAATGAATTTATACATTTTTTTTGTTGAGAATTTACAGCAAAAATATTAAACACTATTAGAATTATTTTCAAGAATAATTTTATATTTACAGTATTCTAAAAACTAATACAATTGTATTAAAAAAACTAATGCAATGCAATATTTATCATTTACCAATTTATAAACATTTACTAAATCATCAAAATATGTGAAGTAACTATAATGAAATCCTTATTATTTACCATTTTATAAAGTTTGAATCAATTGGCACTTAGCTGATATTTTGCCAACCATCCCATTAAACAATGTAATAAATAAATAGTGTTTAATATTTTTTAATATTTTTGTTTCCTCAAGAGGGCTATGACATGCCAACTCACTTCTACCTGCAGAGCATTAGGGTCATTCCCACTGCCTAAATCATGCTACTGGACAGGATGTGGCCCTAGGGAAGTTATACACGGTCAAGCCCGGGTTTGCTCCCTACCTCATGACTCATGTCATCCCCAACATGTGGCCTTCTGTTTTGTGCTGCCTAGACTGCTACATCTGGGGCATCATCAAGCCACACACCAACAAGCAGTACCCACAATATTTGTTCAAGGTCACCATTGTGGATATGAGGGTCAACAAGGATCACTTGATCCCAACATACAGTCACTTCCAAGGTTGTATCAAGACTATCTTAAGGCTTGAGGTCAATGTTATTAAATAACTTTTTTCCTGTTTTTCTCAAATGTGTACAAATTATTTTGAAAATATACTGTTTTTCATTATAAGTTCATTAATATCAGTACATTTAGGCCTTCTGAACTTGAAAGTTTGAGGGAAATGATATGGTATTTCTGGCAACTAAAGACCTTAACACCTGAAAAAAGATCATCTTATGATGGTAGATAAAAGTGAGATAATTAAAAAGGAAAAAGGTACAACACAAAAGCTTTTAAATTTTCTTTTAAATGTAGAATCATACATTAAATTCAATTTACACATTTTTATATATAACACATTCATTTATAAATGCACATAAAAAAAAGTTCTTCTGTCAGACAAACAATATAGGTTTCCCTTCTTTAGGTCAACAACTGATGGGTTAATGGTTATTGCTGAAAGAGTCAAGCTTTACATAAGAATGAAGCTCAGGCTATTGCTCTAGAGATCTCAAAGGTATTCAAAAGGGTTTGGCATGTTGATTTTCTTCACAAGTAGAAGATATATGGCATTCCTAGCCAAAGTTTTGATTTGATTCAATCTTTCTTATCAAATTATAAAATGAAAATGGTATTGAACAGCCACTCTTCTAGATCTTTTTACATTAATGAGCCCAAAGCTTCTATCCTTGGACCTACTTTGTTTCTAATTTTCACCAACAACTTTTCTGATGTTATCAGTTCTTGACTTAGTATCTATGCTGATGATACAATTATTTACTTCTCCTGTCTTAATGGTGAGTCTGATAGGTTTGATAAGGCCAAATTGGCAACTGATATCAAATATGACTTTTAATCTGTTATTAACTGGGGCAAGAAATAGTTTGTTAATTTTAATGACTCTAAAATGAAATTGCTCTCTATTAATTCTTAGAGAAGCTTTTTTGTGTTCCATCAAGCTGGCTGATGCTAACCTTCAGGAGAGTGACCCATTGTGCCTTCTTGGACTAATGTTTTCTACTGATGCGAAGTGGAAGGGTTATATTGAATCATTTGCTAGGTCTGTTAGGAAAGTTATCACATCTTTATAAATCTACCATTCATCCATATTGCCTGGTGCTTCTAGTATGTATCTAGAGTTTCTTAACAAATCAAAAGAAGAATCTGCAATGCTATCTGTCCCACAGCCATAATGTAACTTTTCTGTGTTTTTTCTATAAATATTTTCATGATAATTGTTCTGCTGAGATTTCCTCTTTGGTACCTCAATTTCATGAATTTAAGCACAGTACTAGAATGTCTGCTCAGTTTCATCATTTTACAGGTGAAATTGCTATATGCATGGCCCACTAATATATACAGCCCCACATGTCACATTTCAGGCCTATTTGGTTTATAGTCAATTTATATCCATTTTATCTAAAACATGTTAAAACCATATCAAAATACAGTTTTTTTTTTCTTTTTTTTAAACAGAAAAGTAATAATAAAAGATTGTAAACAAACAAAAAAGTTATTAAAGAATTAAGCTGTAATACAAAACAAATACAAGTAAAAAAAAAAAACTTACCAACGGTTTCACTGTAAATCAATTTTCTTTTGACCTTTGCCTTTTTTTAAAACATTCTACAATATTTTTTCAAACTTCATCTTTTGCTGTTGTAAAAAAATATTCATAATTTTTGCTGCAAAGTGAATTCTTTATTCTGTATGTTGTTCACAAGTAAAAACATATATTGGAGAATAATTTTCCAAAATTCTTTCAGCAGACTCTCTTGTAATGGATTCAATGTTTTACAATAAATTTATCTGTATAGTCAAGTATAGCAAAACAAGCACAAACAATCTCTGCCATTTGGTTAGATGGAACCGCATGACCTCCTCAAGAAAGCAAGTCAAAGTACCACTTCTCTGTAGCATCATCACTAGCTTTGCTTACCATGACCAAGGAACACATTTCATATTGAAAACATTTAATCATTTTTATTTTTTTTTATTTTCACTAATAAAGAAAAAGATGGTAATAGAAATTTCTCCAGAAGTAATTTGCAGGCTTGTTGAGACATGTAGCACTGTAGTAAGGCATAACGTATTAGTTCTGCAGAAAATGATGGACAACCTCTTGGTTGGTAATTCTTTTAGAATTGAGTATGGTTGTTCTTCCACCACGTTTTGTGTGTAGTTTTGTGAATTTAGTATTATGTCCATGTATAAACCACTGTGGTAATGTATAGGGGTTCCATAGCACTCGAGCTGGACATAAAGGTTTTGGTCAATGTGAATACATTCTTTTATAGATGGGAAATGTGTTTCAGGGTCAAAGACTATTCTATAAATTAGAATATAATCTTCCTTTTTTTAAATTCAAAACCCAATAGGACAACACTTTGTTTCTTCCAATTGAGTAAAATCATTTATTGTATCAGCTGAAATAAAATCCTGTAATTTATCAGTTTGGACCAGTCGTTGTTTTGAAGGCTTTCTGAATTCCCTTGTATTTGGCAAAAGAGACGGTTTTCTTATTTTTTCAGAATGTATTGTAAGTATTAGATGTAAATCCGAATCTAGTTTGTTTCATGTTTCAAAATAAATTTATCTTTAAAATGTTTCATACATAACTGAATTTTTCATAGGAAACCAATCAATACAATTAATGAATTTTATCCATTTTTCTATGAGGTCAAACTTTCCAAGAGGGAAAGAAAATGTTGATACTTTTTCACTGTTAGTAACATATCCACTAGAACAGTCAAATGCAACACATTTGTTAACCATTTTTGTTAAACAAAATATTACAAATTTTATAATTTAATCTTTAAATGCAATGGACAATGAGGTAGAAAATTTACCTAATAGTGTTCATTTGCAAAACAGTCTGTAATACACAACTGAAAATCATTATGATTTTCAGTTGTGTATTACAGACTGCAAGGTAACTCACATCTGTTTATAATTTGTGGATTAGTAAAAAAAAAAAAGTGTAAATATGCATTTTAGTGTTGAAAACATGTCTAGGGAATTGAAATAACATCTGATAAATTCTATGTCATAGTTAATTTACACTCTAAGAATTCAATTTTTAAAGTTACCTCCCTTTTAGATTAGCAATTTTCTAAGCGGCCATTCACATTTTTCTTTGTTTACATTATTGGCCTGTTAGAATTCAGCTTATGTGACATGTGGGGACTGTATAATACTAGTTATATGTCAGTTTTTTTCTTTCAAATTTTTGGCTTCTGGAACTCTCTTCTGGCTTCTTTCTTTCCAGTCAAGTTTGATCGTCAAAAATTTAAATACAATGTCGATTGTTATCTTCTGTTTTCTTAATTCTTGTTCTTTTATTGTCCTCTCTCCTTAATATTTTCTTCAAGTTCTTTCACTCTCAGTAACCCTTAACATCTTAGTGTCTTAGCCTGAAATGTTTAAAAACAAAATACTCACTTTACTTTCACATGACACCGCTTTAGGACATACAGGATGAGATATATTCTTGCCTGATAACTGGTGACAAATACTTGCAAATGCCAGGTGGCCTGTCAGTAATCGTCATTATTTCATGTTAAAAATGGATGAATCACAGAGATTCTGGAGGACAAAAATTAAATAATTTGTAAGGACATCCAATTGTGAAAGATAAATAGATGCTGGATGTTTGCCCCTGTTCACTTCTTAAAGAATTGAAGTTAGAAGAAATAAGCAAGATTTTATTTGTAACTCAAAAACTTTAATGAAAATGCTAATTGTACTATAATACAAATGCAGATATAGGGTATAGAAAAGGAAGTGATGGCTATTTTTTTGCATTAAATTGGATTTGAAAGTTCACACTATGGAAATAACACAATAATATTTTCATTAAAATAACTAAACTGGATCAATAAATAAAATATTCAAACTAATTTTATAAATTAAGGAACAGAAGTATTCTAACAGAATTAAGGCTTTGCTTTGTTAACAAATTGATTTGTATTTTCTGTTTAAAAAGGGTGTTTCATATTATATTAAGCCAATTCTGTATTTTTGGCAGGAAGATTGTGACAGATAACTTCATTTTATTCCACTTAAGTTATCACATATCAGTTGTAAAATAATTTAAAAAAAAAGAGTTTTTGTGAACAGGTGCCATTTCTTTTCTTAAATTAATTACTGAAACATGATAATGATTGCCATTAATTGATGCTAAAAAGTTACAATTGGTGCAGTTCCATCCAACATTAAACCATGCTTTTAGAGGAAGTGAGAAAAACCAAATGTTGCATAAATGCTTCAGTATTCTGATTATTTCATACATCTCAAAAAAGGGCCATGTACTACACCCATCATCTTATTATAATCAGAAATAATTCCTTAAATATGATTCAAGGAATATAAATGTTTGGCCTAATTCAAGACTTTAATTATGGTAAAGAACAGATGAACATTTATTGAAGCATTTATTCTACCTATATAATATTGTTTTTGATGGTTTTGTTTAATAATACAAAAAAAATGAGGATGAGTCCTATTTCTACACAGTGGGTCCATAATGAATATATGATTGTCAATTCTTGCCATGTTGTCTAATGCTGGAAATGATATTGAAGCCAGAGATATAAATTCAGCAAGTGGAAGTCGGTTACAAGGTCAGTTGTTATAAAACAGGGTAAATAAAATGGAAGTATAAAATGTACATGACTTGATTTCATTTTGATATCTTGATTTCATTCAGGCAACTGTTATAGTCACTCTCACCAATACTACTGAGATTCTCTTCTGTATTTGTAGCAACAGACACAAAACAATAAAAGTCCAATATCTTGTAAAAGAATGCCAACCAATGTTTACATCTGTACTTTTGAGATACAAACTGGAATGAACTATCTTATCAAGAAAATGTGTGGTACTAAAGAGTAAGAAAATGTTATATTAATATTTTACCATATTGACAAATGATCCCCTTTTAGAGTTTTGCAAATAGGAACAAATGACTCACTTTACAAAAGTTTCCTAATGTTAAAACTTTGTAATACTCAGTAAAAGAACCCTTGCAATTTTTGCAGACATATATAAAATTGGATAGACAAATCTATCAATGATAGGAAGATATTTTCAAATGTGAGGTGAAAAAAAAGATTCTTATGATGCTGAAAGAAAATCTAAAATAAGTAGAGAGAGAGTTATACCTGTAGATCTAGATAAGTACATACAGGTAAATCAGAATCAGCTTGGTGTTAAAACACTGGGGTAACTGGAACAATTCTGTCTACATTACATTGGTACTTTTGCATAAATGTGCATTTCCAAATGCTCACAAACACTGGTATGGGCACAAATCCAAACTGTCCTCTCATTTTCATTATAATCAGCAGCAGCAGGCCTTTGTAAGCTGGAATGAACCCAGACAAGCAGTGGAGCAGACACCTGGTAGAATGCCAAGGTCTTATATCACAAATCAAGTGGGATAGCCTCACATTGATGATATGTGGTGAGAAAGACAGAAACTCATTATTACAGTAATAATTTTTTAAAAGTTCTCAAAGAAAAAATAATTGAAAAACAATTTTACTAATAAATATATAAACATGATACTGACAATGATAGCTAAAAAAAAAAAAAAAAATGTTAAAACGTTAGAAGCAAGGAATTCACTTAGATTTAAACAACAGCTAGCTGCAAAAATACAGCTAATGAAGAAGCTGTCAGGTACTCCAGCAATGTGACCTTACATCAAATTTGATTTAGTTCATAAATATGAACTTCATTCCCTGTAAAGGTAACTGATGATGATCAAATACAATGACATCACTACTGCTACAGTTTCTCTGTTTTTTTTAGCCTCTGAATAGAAAATGCAGATCAAACTTTGTATTTTTCTCTTTTTAATTACAATCACAACAATGAACAAGAAACCTCAAGTGTGATAAAGATGGTGGACATTTGAGAAATTAAAAGAATACTCTTGAAAGTGCTAATGTTCATCATATCTTGAAGAGGGATTAACTGAATTAGACAATTTTGGAATGCAGTTGTAGATTTAAAATAAATAAAATCTGAAAAATAAACACCTCCATAACAAAATAGCTATCTTTTAATCATCATAGAAAACCCTTTTTGCCTTCTATCAACATGGCCAAAAGGAGAGCAATTCATTGTGTCTTCTTGATCTCATGTTTTCCACTTAGATGAAGTAGAGTGATTATGTTGAATCAATTGCTTGGCCTGTTGCTAAGAAAGTTGGTTCACCATGTCATACCAGACAATTTTTCTTGCCCAAATTCATTTTACACATTTATAAATTCACCTGTACACTGAATATTGCTGCCATATCTGGCCTGGCTCCACTGCTATATATCTTGAAAGAAGGGTTTGTAATGTTATTAGTTCTGACCTGGCATCTCACCTTCAATTACTTTCACACCACCATGACGTAGCTTCCCTCTATCTTTTCTATAAATATTTTCATGGCAGTTGTTCTAATGAGTTCTTCTTTTTGGTAGCATAATTGCATGAATTTAAGCATACTACTAGATTGGCAATTAGGTCTCATCATTTTACTGTTGAAATAGCTAGACATAACCATAGGTTCTGTTCTAATAGTTTATTTTCATACCCATGGAACTCTCTTCCAGCTTCTTGCGTTTCTGCCATCTACATTCTTCAAAACTTTATATGCAACGTCAACTGCTATCTTCTCTCTTTCTGAATCCTGTTCTTTTACTATGCTTTATCCTCACTAAAGTCTTCTAATTCTCTTTCACTCCCAGTAACCTCTTGTGACTGACATTATTGCCTTGCTTGGTGTGAAATGATTAAAAAAGAAAAATCTCAGAACTAAAAAGGAAACATACAAATTTCTAGCAATTAGTCCATTGTACTATATAGTAAATTAAATCTAAATATTTTTTGTTTTAAATATTTTTGATTGTTTTTAGGTCAATATATAAAAATCTTTTATGGTATGAACTTTAAATGTAATAAAGATATTTTCTTAATTTTGAAATGAGTCAATTACCATTGCAAGATGTTTGGAGAGAGCTTGCTTTCTATATTGATTGTACACTTAAGAAAGGCCAGAGAATTTATCATCTAGAACATTGTCAGTAGTTCAAATTAAGTCTTGGAAAAAAAAATTAAAAAACAAGAAACCATCCTTGATATTTCTGAAGTGAAATGTAAGAATTAAATCCATAGAAATTCAACCAATATTTTTTTTAACTTTTACCTTCATATAGGATAGATCTGCAAATTTGTTTAAGGAACATATCAGTTAATTTGTGAAGTTCTTTTTGTAATCTCTAAGATAAATCAAGTTGTGGAATCTCAAAGAGTTAAAGACTATACAGACAATAATCTAAATTTTCCTTTCCCAAAATGTTTTATAATAAATAAATTTGTCAAAGCAAAAGAGAAAGCAACCAATTTGAAAATTATTTTGCTCTTTCAAACATTCTTTTGAAAAGAATTGCCATTGTTAACTAAACCACAAAACTCCTCATAAGCCAATTCAAAATAAAAATAAAAGCACATCATTTTGCATTCACCTGTGTCGCTCACTTGAGAATCTATTGCAATATTAGATTTTTTTAGTCTCTGTAATTCATGGATGAAAATGAAGGAGACATAATGATATATAGGAGTTCCCACTTCTATCTAAATAAAAGTGTTGCTTATATTTCACTACTCAAACTGAAATTCCAACAATTCCTGAAGAGTAAGAATGTCAAAACTTTATTGTAAACACTTGGCCTTAATGTTTCTAGTAGAATTGAGAGAATTAATTATATAACATTTGCTTTGGGAAGTTCAAAAATGAATACCACACAATACAGCAAAACACAAACTGGTTCCTATTAGTTAAGTTGAAAAAGGAAAAATAATCAAAGGATGTATTGACAATGATTAGGACTACAAAAATGAAAATGACAAAAGATTAATAATTGGATCCAGTTATTACCAACAATGTAGAGGACAACATTTCACCCATCTCATCCAAGTCAGAAATCTATCTCCTTTTAATTCAGACAATACTCGAGCCTCACAACCAAATCCCTCACACGTAACCCATGTAACCAACCTCATTAAGTCTCCTCATTTCAACAAAAAAGTCAACCAAAACAAAGAGTAGAGGATATAGATTGATTGCATTAACAAATATTAATTATCCAGCATGCAACAAAGTATAGATATGGAATAATGTTTTTTTACTGTCCTTCATCGCCATATTATCTTTAATGCTAATGTTTACTATTCATTTCACATTTTAGTATAAAATTTTCATAAACATAGATTTAAAGAGATTTTTATCAATTTATATTATATATATATATATATATATATATAAATAAATGCATTCAGTTTAACCTTTTCAAATTTTGTGATGCAGCATGCATAATAAATTAAAATAAAGGATTAATAAAAGAAAGAATGAAATTACAACTTCCATTATTTATTTAGTGTAACTCATTTCTTAGAAATCACTTCATTTATTTCTCATGACTCACTTGTTAGTTTGCATGTCATAAACCTTTCTGGAAGTTCACTTCACACAATTCAATTGCTATTTTATTTTTTAAATTAGTTTTAGTTTCGATTTAGTTGCTTACTTATTATAGATTACCATAGAAGATTAGTCAGGTAAAGTAACTGACGAGCAGGAGAGGAAAAGAAAAAAAAAGTGACATAAAGCCCAAAAAATAATAAAAACTTTAAATACTCAAAATATTCCAAACAAGTGTGACATGCTTATCATCATAAAAAAATGGAAAATATCCCATGAAAAAATAATGCTTTTTTCTCAGTAGCAGTTTACTTTCCATATAAGTCAATCATTTAGACAAGCTACAAAATAAATGCGTTCCTAATTAATCCTTCTTTTGCTAAATATAAAACAAAAAATGAGGGATTTACTCTATTTTTGCTATTTTTCCCCAAATTCTGAAGGAAGCAGGAATTAACAGTGGACACACACACACAACTACTCTTTTCAAAAAAGTTTTTTTTTTTTTTTTAATTATAAAACATCTGTCACTTAACTAACAAAAATTAACAGGTATAAAATATAAAATGATAGTAACAGTTTTGTCAAATAATACTTGAAAAATCACTATCTGAGTAAGAGGAAAACTTATAAAGTAGCAAAATAAACAGAAATAAACAGAAATTTCATGTTACACAAACCTCAGAAATAGAATCAGTTTTCACTAGATTAATTGAAAACCTTTTTATAAATTTACAAGAATATCAATTGTTCATAAAGTTTTATGTTGAATTAGAAAAAGGTTTTCAGCTTTGTTATATCTGAAGTTTTATGGAAGTTAAATTAATTTGAATTTTTTTATTTTTGCTTAAAAAAAAGATCAAGCCTTGGTGAGATTTGTCTTTTCTTCATTCCAGTCTGAATAGGATGTCACAAGAATACAATTATAGTTAGCAAGATGGGCAGCTTTGATTTAGAGACATGTAAACACAGAACAGTATTCAGAACATTTAGTGAATTTCAACATTTTCTGAATCAATTATTTTGGGAGGAAAAGAAAAAAAAAATAACAATTTTTCTATAGCCATTTTCTATCAAGATTTTGCTAATGCATATTAATAATTTTATTGTTCTTAGTTATATAAAGACAGCATAAATTCATTGATTTTTTTTATGAACTCCAAAATTATTTTCATTACTTTATTTGAGGTGAAAATGAAATGTAAACAAAATCATCTTTTTCTCACACTCAAATTTCTGATTTAGTTTTTATACTTTATATTTTCTGTTATTTTCTTTTAAGAATATTGTGATATAAGAAACTGGTTTTGAAAGTTATTTTGTATTCCTGGGAGAGGATGGAATTTTTTCATCATCTAGTAATCTTACTTGTCAATCTTATGATTAGGCAACAGAAATTTAATTAAATACTAAGGGTCTTTTATGATGTATTTCTTGATGACAATTATTCACAAGTATTATTTTTTGTTTACACTGTGCTGTAGGTTGACGATTGTTTTCTGATTTTCAAGTTATGAACAATATTATTTTATAGTGTATTGACTAGCCATGTTGAGATAAGTGCATTTTCACTGATACAAGTAAAATCCAGGAATCTGAATGCTGATTTTTCAAGACAGGCAATCCCTCCCCACCTGGAAGATTGGCACAACAATCTTCCCAACACCTGAATTGTTCCTATTTGGATTTGACTAAAAGAAAAAAATGTCCTCATTTGTGTGTGTGTGTGGGGGGGGGGGTGAACTCATTTAATTTTTCATATTGATTTAGTATGACTAATTTTAAAATTTGATTTCATTTGAAGAATGTATTTAGTTTCAGCATTTTCCTAGCTCTTTTCTTGGTAAGTGTAAAAACCTTGTAATGTGTTAGAAACAGTTGAAGCAATTGTACAGGTTTTGTTTTTCACTGTAATGTTCTTTCTGCATTATAATTATTATAAAGAATGAATTATTTGACGACAATGAAAAAAAAGGAAAACAATAAACAGGAAATAACTTAAAGAGAAAGTTGGCTCTGTTTTTAGTTTGGACGAAGCTAACTGAAAAGAAATTTGTTGATACATTGAAAATAAAGGCAGAAGTTGCATGTTCTTATGAATTATGTTTTACAATTTGAAATCAAAATATAAATAGAATTTATAAAAGATGAATGAGCATAAATTTGGATCATTTAATGGTAAAGTGTATTCCTCAAGGACTGACAATCATTTTTATGTCCACTACTGATGTCCTATCACTACACACAATCAGCAAAGCACTCAATAATAAACTCATCATGAGAGTGATCATCTTTAGATGAAAGACTTTTGACAAGTTGTGACATAAAGAGGTTGCTACGCACTCTCCAACTATGGCATCTTTAGTAGAGTCTTTACAATTATCAAGTCCTTCCTATCAAGTAGGTCCATAAAAGTTGTCATTTATAGCCTGTTTTTGAAGCCCATGAGTTCCTCAGTTCTACTCTCTTTTTACTTTTTTTATTTACACTCAGCACAGGAATATTCTCAGATTAACGCAGATATATATATGTAGATGACTAATGGATGCAGCCCTTCCAAAAAAGTCAAGATTATCAGATTATGGCAACTGATCTCTTATTAATGGAAAAAACTGGTTTGTAACATTGAATACCTTCAAAATAAAGCTATTAATATTCTATCATCATTGAGTAGACCATGAATAATATCTTCCAGTCATGATGGGTGGTTGTATGAAACTCCTTGCTTTGAACATCTGTTGTGGCTCCACGTCAGATCATCAAGTGGAACATACACATGATATGATCCATCCTGAAAGATGCTTGGAAAATGGTTGGTTCCTTGTGCTGAGCCAGAGAATACCTGACTCCTCCTGCCATGCTCTATCTTTAGAAGGGTCAGAACAGACCAAAAATGGAGTATTGCTGGCACTACCTAACCATTACAGAGTTCAGAACTGTTTACGTGGCCTTACGGATGATCAATTATTTTCAACCCTACAGCCCCTTTCCCACAAGATATCTCACAACTCTATCACTATTTCCATGAAAAATGTTCTGACTACCTACATTCCTTCATTCCACCAGTTCAGCAGATCTTCACAGTTAAAACCAGCTATGCCATGTACAAAGGGTTAAAAATCATTGTCATTCCTTTTGTATTTTATTTGTAAGAAGGAAGTGACACTCAAGAAGCTTCTTCCACCTTGTGAAACAGATTCATGAGGGGATGTTTCCTTGATCACTACAATCTTTTTTACCTTTTTAAGATTAACCGTTATCTAGCCTACATATCCTCATAATCTGCACTTACTTCATCCTCTTATGTTCATACAACAACCTCATTCAGTAACGCTCTACCTTGAGTGGCTCTTGGACATTGTATTGGATGAACATTTATAAAAAAAAAAAGAAGAAAAACTGGCTCTCGTAAAACAACAGTTTTTTTCTTTTACGGTTGGCACAGCATTTTGTTCTGTCCTTAGGTCTTCTTTCTCTAGTGTTGGTAAAAAGACAAAGGAGATTTTATAAAAGCCAATTTTAAATTGAAACTAACAAAATTGATCAGAGAAAAAAATTAAAATGAAAGAAAGCTAATAAATTTTAAATGACAAAATCGAAAAATGATCAATTATTAGTAGTGCAATATTTACAAAGTTGTGAAGAAAACTATTTTAGTTTTTTACTCCTTCCATTAGGATTTGAAGAGTTTTTATGTCAGCAACAAAGTGTTAGACAAACAGGAGAAAAGTCATTCTTACCTTTTTTTTTTTTTGTCACTTGTGTTTCTAAACTGACTTCGTGCGTTTCCCTTTTAATTCGACTTTTAGGATTTCCATGAAAAACAATCTGTTTAAAAAAAAATCACAAGTTTGTTTTTTTTTTTTCAGAAATCAATAGAAATGGAAATTAGTTAAAAAAAAATTCTTTGAAACATAATAACCAACAATAACTAAAAAATCTTGATTGCATCTCACAGAGTGATTCGAAAGTCTTGTCACCCCTATATCTCTTCCAAACTTTCGGAACACCCTGTAGATTGCATCTAAAATTTGAAAGTTTTACTTTTTTTTTTGTAACTCTAATGAACAATGTATTCAATTCTGTATTTCTTAAATTCTGCAATTGTAAAGTTTTACTTTTAGCTGGCATTAAGTTGAATGTTGTTAAAAAAAAAGGATTTTTCTTTCATTATTTTGCTATTTTCTTAAATCCAGTTTCCATTACCTAATGTTTTCAAAACAATACATATGGATTTAAATAAAAATAAGATTGGCTTGACTTTGTTAGTGATTGTTTTTAAGATTCACTACGAAAATAAGGAGCTCTGTAAAACTTTTTCATGATTGGAGTTTTGAAATAAAATAAACACTATTCATAAAAAAGTAAAGAAAGTATCGAATTAATTTCAGCGAGATTTATTTAAAGTTTTTTTTATTTTTATTTTTTTACCATAAACTTTTCTTTTCTTTTTTTTAATTCCAAAGACAACGTCTTTTTTTTTTTCTGGCGTGTTCTTGTGAAAATCATTTTCTGCGAAAATGATAAGCATTAACGTTTCCAGTTGCGTACCACTGGCTGCATAAAAAAAAACTAACATTGTTCAACTCTTGTTACCCACCGGCGAAAAGATATTCATTTAAAAAGAAATCAATTAGAAAAGGATTGTAAAAAAAAAAAGGCTGTGTGAATACTATATTGAAGACTGAAGAAGTACACACACACAAAAAAAAAGAACTATATAATTTTTTTTTTTGTTTAGCTGATAGTTTGAAGAAGATAGTTAAATAAAGTTAAATAAACCCTAAAAACAGCGCAATTTATTCTTTTTGGGAGAGAGGAAATACATTTTATTTTTTTAATCATGAAGCTTCTTAAGCTTCTTTAAGCTAAGCACCAAGTGTAACTCCTCTCGTATTTAAATTTAATTTACTGTTTAAAAATCGATTCCTTTACGGCGTTTATGCCAGAAGTGTCGTTGCTTAAAACTAAAAGTAAAAACTAAAAATCTGAAACAAGAAAATAGGAAAAAATTACATACACACAAAAAAATATCTAAACTCTAACTAAAAATTATTGACATTGAGTTAATTATTTCAAAAAGATTTACGGGTTTTCTTTGAAGGCGCAATAAAATAATTAAAAAATATCTCCACAAAGACATATTTCTTTCTTCCTTTTTTATGTTTTATTTTTTTTAGAGGCAAAAAAGTTCTTAAATCAGAAATCCTTACCGTAAAACCCAAAAAAGCAAATATGACGTTGTTTACTCCACAAAAACGTAAGTAGATGAAGTAAAAATGAAACTTGAAACTCCTCGTCGTCGTCAAAAGTAGTTGTAGAACTACTACTTACTTACTTACTTACCAATATAGAGCATGTATACTTTCGATGTTGTTCGTTTTACTGATACTAACTAACTAAATACTTTCACTTTAGTTTTTTAGAGAACAGATGGTAAACGGTGTCGTTACTGGGAGTCTTGAGGTAAAAAAAATTAAAAAATCAGCAATACATTGACGTAACACACTTTTTTCTTTTTTAATGAAAAGTGAACTGAGTGAAAACCGAAACATATTTCAAACTCATGAAAAACACAGCCGATCAGTATACTTGTAAAATCTATATTACCTCAGCTATTTAAAGAGAGGAAACTGAAGGTCATCTGATCTGGGTTGATGAGAGTCATTAAATTAAAAAAAAAAAGTCTAGGAGAGAAAAAAAAGATAGCTTTTTTAAAAATTTAGATAGTATCAACTTTGTTTTAGTGTCAGTTGTTAATTGATTGAAACATTTTTGTATTTAAACTATTTTTGCCTTGTTATAATATCGACTAAAAGTATTTGGTGAGGGGGGTTACTTTAATTAAGTTACCATGGAAACAACATCAACAAGAAAATGGGGTTTTGATTCTTCTGCTGTTGTTGCTGCTGCTGATAGTGGTGGATTTTATTTATTTGTTTCATATTCAAGTTCTGCTGTTTAAAAATTGATTCGAAAGGACTGAAAGTGGTCCTCACTCCTAATAAATGAAAAAATAAAAGAATATAACACTGCATTTAATATTCCTATTCCCCTTGATAGTCAAGTAACTAGTAAACTAAACATGATTTAATCAACAGAAAAGCTGTCCTGGCAAGAAAAGAACTAAACATTCAACCACATAAATATGTGTTCAATTTTAACATGAAAAGCTATAAGCCTGCCATGAAATTAAAATCAATTTTTTCACAAATTACTTTAAATTTGGTAGTAGGTTCAATTCTAATGAAGAAATGACATTATTAAAGAGTGTGATCTTTTCATGTTTGAAGCATTTATTTAACTTTTATTTTAAGAGATAAAATAGGTTTTACTATTAAAAATAGATAGATATATATTCCAACTCTCAAATTTATCAAATGAAATGTTGATTGGCCAAAAAATTATGGAAATGACATCAAAATACCAAGACAAATTTTGTCAATCATTGTGATATATTGAAAATTTTGACAAAAATTATCAAAAATATGTACTTCTTTTTTCATTGAAAATAAATTTACCCAGAAATCTACAAATAATGCCATTGAATCAGTCAGCCATATTCTGAAGCAGTCTTTACAAATATCAAATTTACCAGAAGACTGATTTGTAAGGAAAGGACCTATTTATTAAAGACTATAAAATTTACCAACATTCAAACACCTAACTCATACAATCTTCTTAAACCAGTTTTGGCAACATTCATCAAACTACAGTGACATTGAATTAATAATATTTAATTCCAAGGACTTACTGTACACAAGAATGAACAAATAAACTGAAAAGAATATTTTGATTTTACTCCCTCTCCTTTTTTTTTTACTGTGTATTTATAAACATGGCTGTCAGATGATTTAAAAACCTAATGGATACCAGTTGCTGTGGAAAAGATATTTGTTGGTAATATTTGATTAGCAAACAAGAAAGTATTCTAATTATTTTGGTAACAGACACTGTCCACTAGTTTGATAGGATGTTACTAGTAATGTTACTTGTTTATTAGTCAAGAAAGAAAGACAATGAAATCAGACAAGTGATTGATATTATGACTTATCCATTGATGATGTCTTGAGAATTAAAATAAAAATAAAACTGATTATATTTTGTTTGTTTATTTTTAACATTTTTCTCTAGCTACTCTCATCATTTACACATATATGTACATGCATGAACATACAGATCTCATCATATATGTACATGTGTATGGATAGGTAGATATGAACAGACTGAGATAGATAAATAGATATGAACAGACTGAGGTAGATATGAACAAACTTAGATAGATAGATAGATAGATAGATAGATAGATCATAAAAGTAACTTGATACAAGGTCAGTTATTTAATAAAATAATGATAATGATATGTGGTTATATTTTTAATATGAGCTTTTCAAAAGAAATCTTTACGTATTTTGTATGCTATGTCCCATCACTTAAGGAGTTACTGTTCTAAGAGAGGATCTTGACTTTAGTAATTTTCACTTTAAAATAATGAAAGGTAATAATGAAAAAATATATTTGTTTGTATTATGTTTCTTTCCTTATCATTTTCATAAAATTGGACACAATTTCATGGATTTTTCAGTGAGGATTGAATTCACCCCTTATGTCTTGTAACACCTGCTTAGCATACAAGCAATGCCATTAACTTTAGAACTGCAACTTTTAGTTCATTACTCTCATCACTGATCTACACTGGCAATTCAAGAAGCAAAAAATTTCAGGGCAACATGAAGGTGTGACAATATAAGTACTTACATTGATAAGTACATACTGACTTCTCAGGTATACCTTCTTTATACTCTTGCTATTTTTATAGCTTTTCTGTAGCTGACGTTTTCTGCCAAAGTCAATCTTTTTTTATCTAACTACCTATATTACATCCAGTCTACCTTCCTATCTACTTTCACTACCTAAATTATTTACCTTGGTTAGAATATGTCAAATAAACCACTTCATCAGCTGGGATGAAGTGAAACATATACGCACACACGCACGCACACACACACACACACACACACAATTACTGTGGGAGTTGTGTATATATATCAAATAATTTGATTTTTCATTTGCAGTAAAGAATAATTGTAAGATAAGAAAAATCTTTAAAAATCAGACCAAAGCATAAATTTTTCCCAAAAGACAAAAAAAGGAATTATAATAAAATTTTGTCCAATGCATTATTTTTATTTTATGGCTACTTTGTCTGTAGGAATACGAAAAGCAATAGGCAGACAGAATGTTAATATCTTTTGCATATTAATAAGTTTATTTTTCTGTGAAAGTATAATATCTGAATATTAAAGGCATTAATATAGGCTGTCAAGGTATAATGCTACATTGTCTTTATATTTATTGATTATAAATGAGAAACTCTGTCTATATTTCTGAAGTGAAGTATTGTAACTATTTACACTATTTACATTGTTTTTTATGTTTCAGTTGTTGTATGCTGGAATTTTGAACCAAACCCTTTACTTAGTCCACTGGGGTAGATTGTTCTCGTTCCACATGCCATGCCGCTTCCAGATATCTCAGTTTCAGTTATTTCTCTTTAGTAACTCAACTCTCCAAGTTTTTGTTCAGGTATTAAACTCACAACTCTTTGGGTCAAGTCACTTCAACCAATGCTTTTATTCACTGGACCATGTATCTTTGGGTGAATATGACAATAAAGATGAGGACAACAGTCTGAACAATGTAAATGAGAACCTATGTGATTATCTACAAAGAATAAACTATAACACATTTGATAAAGACAATTCTTATTTTTATTTTTAAGCAATTACATAAATATAAGTATGATGTTTTCTCTTAATTTTAATAAAAATATACATTAATATAGAATTAATATTATAATATAGAATATTCTAATAATCCATATATATAAAATACAAGATGTATGTATGTATCTATATATTTTTTGTGTGTAACACTATTTTACAGAGTGCACATATTGTAGGTGGGATGTGACACAATGTTGTTTTTAATGTGGGGGTGCCCATACAGATACATATGGGATAAGGGCAAAAATTGGTGGCTCCATTCTATTATGTTGGTGTTGGTATCTCCAAATCCTACTTCTTTAGTGCAATGACGGAGGTCCTGCCACAGGGCTAAAATCCCTGAAACCAAGCATCTCTCAAAGTTTTTCTGCAAACTGTCTGAACTAATTGCTCACTACCCATGACTATTGTCACACTGGCATTGATATCCCCCCACCACTTTAGTGCAGTGAGAAAAGTGCTGTCTCCAGGTTGAAATGCTTGGGTCTTGGTATCCCTCAAATATTTCCGTAAACTGCCCAAAGTCAGAAACATAGTGAAAAACAAATACTACACACTGATCCCAGCCCAAAAGAATTTATTTTAATCCAAAGCAGACTGCAGACACTACAAGGCATAAATACTCCCATCATTTTCATGGGTATTATACTACTACTACTAATAATAATAGGTAAATGTTCCTAGTACCATTTTTTACACAACCTTAGGGAAATTTTAGGAGTGTATTACTTAGCTTCTTGTTGCTCTATTTGTTGTAGAATTTTGTTTTACAAATTTTAGGTTTTAGGGAACAAATTTTTCTCTACTAGTTTTTACAATTTTGCTACTACTAATGGTAACAAAGGCACTGGGAACTTCCATATCTCATAATAGGAGTGGATAACATTTTCTTTTAACTTTAGGACTGCTTCATAGTTTAACATACTGGTTCCTTAACTGTGTTGATCTTGTAGAATTAATGCTAAGTACATCATTTCCAACAAATTGGTGATTTATTTTGCAATTTTCAACAATGATGGATATTATCTCAAATTTATTTTCCAGTCCTAGTGATCCTTCAAAATATCCCAAAGTTTTTATGACTGACCCATCAAAACTAACTTGGTTTGTCTATATGCTCCCCAAAATTTATTGGTATTACTGTTACTTTGCTGCTTGTGTCCATTTGCATATCCAAATCAATGTTGTTTATTCAAACTTTTAGTAAAATATTTTTTCTTTGTTCTTCAATGAGAAAACTCCAATATTAGTTTTGTCTTTTTGTTTTTGTTCAATTCTGTCCACATTTTCCTTTTTAACTCTTTAAACAGTGCTTGAAAATGGTTCGTTTTTTAGACAATTATTACGTTTTTCCTAACGCTGGACATTTCTCCTTTATTTTATATTTATATGCACAAAACCTACATTTTATTACTGTTGTTTTCAGTGAGTAGGTGTCAGCCACTTCTAAATTATCTTCTCTATATCATTTCTTGTTGATGAATAAAGTCAATGCTGGCGTTCAGGGACATATTTCCTATTTGTAATTGTTTCAGCAATTTGTAATGGTGTATTGCATTGCACATAGATTCAATTCATCTCATTTTAATTAATTTTTCTTCAATTATTTGACATTCTCTTTCAAGATTTTAAACTCAAAATATCAAAAGACACATTTTTTAAACAATGCAAAAACTTTGTAACAGGCTCACCAGCTTCTTGTCGTCTCTGTTTAGGTCACATATTTTTTTCTATTATCCAACTTATTTCGTCAAAAGTCAAATCTTCCAGTTTCACTGGATGGGCCATTGTTGGAACTTTCATTATAGCTTCACATTCAGTTGTAGCCCCCAGAAGATCCATAACTTTGTTTTCTACCCCCACTTTCTTTGTTGTCTCTTAGTTTCTTGGTTCTAGATCTTGCTGCAAAACCTCTAAGCCAGGCCTCCACAAAGTCAGAGTTTTCAAGGAAAAACATATTTCTATCGGCAACATCATTTTTATGAAATGGTATTTCCTTCATATTTTATCAGTCCAGTTGTAGTCATTTATCTTGCTACTCTACCCTTACTGCTTCAGCATTTATATAGTCTATGCCTTAACTATTCTAATTAAGCAGTCATTTACATATCACTAGAGTTATAGAAAGTCAAAGAAAATACTTTGATGAATGAAATTATATGAAGGAAAGATTTTGTCAAAATGAGACAATAAAAGACAGCTACCAATATTTGCATAAAACTAATAATCTATATGTAGTATTGTATGCAAATTAGATAGACAAGTATAAATAGAGAAGAACTGGTGAACATAGGGGCTATGCCTAGCAAACCAAGTTGCTATTCAGGACATGGAGAACTGTACTACTACTACTACTACGCAGAAAGATATGCAAAACAAAACAATGGCGTCGCCGATAAGATCGTTAAATTCACTGGATGACCCAGAACACATAGAAACATGGATAACAACTTTTGCTGCATTTGCAAGAATGAAAAAATTAAGAGACACAAAGACTGATGGAGGAGAGAACAAGATAATGGATTTATTTCTTGCGACCGCTGTGAAAAAAATTTTGACAATGTGTTACCCGAGCGAATTAGAATGACATTTGAAGAAATTATTAAAATTATAAAAAAGAACATAAGACCAAAGAAAAGATTGTTCATCACCGAAAGAACCACATTTTTAGAGTCAAGACAAGTACCCAATGAGTCCATTATACAATACTTACATAGACTGAAAGAACGAGCCAAGTATTGTGAATTTGAAAAATTGGAGGCATGGAAGAAGATAAATTAATCCTTCTCAGAATAATTGAAGGCTTGCAAGACCAAAACCACAAACGAAAAATACTAGAATGTCTACAGAGTAGTAGCATGAGTTTGGAAGCTAGCGTTGAGTTTTTACAACAATTAGAGTTGATTAGAAAATTTAATCAGCCAAAAGAAGAATTCAAGACTTACAGGACGAGCACGGCCAAATCCATAATTAAATGTAGATATTGTGGAAAAATTACGAGAGAGACAAGTACAAATGTCCAGCTCTAGGAAAAATATGCTCAAATTGTAAAAAAAGAGATCATTTTCAGGACGTATGCAAATACAACAAGAAAATAGAAAGAGTACAAATGGTACAGACTCCTTGTGAAAAAAAAGCTGAAATATTTACAATGAATACACAAAAAAAGTAGAGAAAAAAATAGGATAAATGGCCAAATATTTAACATGCAAGTTGATACAGGCAGTGAAATCACGTTGACGACATAAATTTTTAAAAAAGCAGCATCCAATCAAAGCAATTTGATGGAACGACCATAAAATAATGGGTACATTTCAAGGCAATTTTGAACCGACAAGTGTTTTGAAATAATTCCCATTACAGTTGTTAAATGGAAAAAAAGATCACGGATTACTAGGAATTAGTGTATTAAAAGTAGATACCGCAAGATTAATCAATTCCATGGAAGCAGAAGAAAATGAAATAGGATTATTGAAATGCTATAAAGCAAGTATTTGACTAAAAGAAAATATATAGAGTCAAGAAAAGTTCCAATTCATATCCTACCTTTAGTGGTAGCCAAATTAAACAAAATGATACAACAAGGCATACTATCATAGAAAGAGTAACTCAAGCAATTGGGCGTCACCGACAGTAGCGATAAAGAAATCTGATGGAGATTTAAGGATATGTGGTGATTATAAGATAGGCGTAAATCACCAGATATGTTCAAAATCTTTTCCTTTGCCAAATATCAAAACTGTGAGCCACAAGTTAGCAAAAATGGAACATTTTGCAAAAATTGATCTCAAGGCAGCATACAACCAAATAGAAATTGACGAGGAATTCAAGGAAACCACCACAATAAACACTCCTATAAGCTTACTAAAATGGACTCGTCTACCATTTGTAGCAAAGACTTCGAGCCATATTTTTCAAAAAGCAATTGAAAGAGTCTTATTAGGAAAAATAAAAATATAATAATATACCAGGACGATATATGTTTAGGGGCAAGAATTAAAATATAAAACAGAGCAAATTTTAGTGAGATTAAAAATTTGACTGTAAGAAGATATCATATTTAGGATATCAAATATCAAAAGAAGGCATATCACCCGATGATAGACTAACAAAGAAAATAGAAATAGCTGCTCCAAAAAAATAAAAAAGAATTAGGATCCTTTTTGGGGCTAATAAATTTTTATAGTAAATACATACCAAGATACAGCAACATAATAGAACCATTTGCAAAATTATGCAAAAAAAAAAAAAAAAAAAATCCAATGAATTTAACTGGACACAAAAGCAAACTATCGCTTTGGAAACACTAAAAAAAAAACCAAACCAACAATAAAAGTTTTTGATCCACAAAAAGAAGTAACGTTAACCACAGATGCAAATGAAAAGGCGTTTGCTTCTGTTCTATCACAAGAGAAACACCCAATCATGTGCATATCAAGGATGTTAATGTCAGCAGAAATTAACTACTCGGATATTGAAAAAGAAGCATTAGCGATTGTATGGAGCATAGAAAGAGCACAAAACTTTTTGATAGGAAAATAATTCTTATTAAAATCAGACCACAAACCATTAAAATTCATATTTAACCCGAGAAAAGAATTTCCAAAATTCACATCGCCAAGAATTTTAAGATGGGCAATGAAAATCATGGCGTTCGATTTTTGACATAGTATACGTAAAAAGTAACACTATCGCTCATGTAGATGCTTTATCAAGATTACATACAGTTCAAGAATGAAACAGAAGAAAAACAGGAAAATAGTGAAGATAAAATAATACACTGGGTAGAAACGGACGTTCTACCTATAAATAGACTCAAAATAGAAACAAAGCAAGCAGAATAGTGGAGAAAATAAAAAATATGGAGCAAATGTTTGATGGCAGAGTGACTCTTTAAAGAAACGAAGCACAAACTAACCATAGAAAATGGCATAATATGCAATGTGGATATAACAGTAGCTCTACAAATACTGAGAATGAACATATTAAAAGGAGTACATGATGAAGTGCATTGTGGTATAATAGCATAACAGCAACACAAAGAAGACTAAAGTTACAAGCCTCGTGGCCAGGATATTCAAAGAATGTAAAGGAATATGTAAAAGATGTTCAAAATGTGCGGAAAAAAAAGAAAAAAAAACTTCAAGCAAGCAAAAATTCACTCATAGCCCAACGAAGCAGAGCCATGAGTTAGGGTCTACATGGATCATGCACATATCAAAGATAGGGGATTGTTCTTAGTATTAGTGGACTCATATTCAGGATGGCCAGAGGTTGTCAGAGTAAAAGACAGGAAAGCCACAACAATAAAGCAAGTACTAAGAACTATATTCTCAAGGAATGAACTACCCCAGACAATAGTCACCGACAATGCACCTGAATTTTGCGATGAGAACTTATATGCGTGGTTAAAAACAGACTGGATGCATCCCATATCACCCACAATCTAATGGCATTGCAGAAAGAATGGTACAAATGGTAAAAATAGGATTAAAATCATTCTCACCACTTAAAGAAAGCATAGAAGCATATCTACCAAAAATGCTCCTCAATTACAGATCCATTCCACATGAGGGAAGAAAACTGAGCCCTTCGGCATTAATGGGAGCCTTCATAACTGTCCTTTTCAACGAAAGAAAAGGTATAGTATAGAAAGAATAAAGAAGCTAATCCAGAAGAAACAAACTTCCTGATACAAAAAGGACATAACACGGCTATACTTGAGAAAAATAATAACCGACACTCTGTATGCTATAAGAACACTATTGTGTACAAGAACTAATGCAACACCTCACAAAAGGGTTTTAAAATTCTCAAGGCAAAGTTCAGCCAGGACCTCCCTCCCTTCATAGCTCTCACAGCCAGGTACTGTTTTACTTAGAAACCATGTTTGACAAAGCATTATGATTCTCTTGTGAATAAGATGGAATTGCTCGAGGCGAACCCACTCTATGCGCACATCCAGCACCTCGACAGGAGATAAGTGAACGTTTCCCTCAGAGATTTTGCCCCTACTGGTGAGTTATCAAACCAGAAGCAGAATCAGCTCTCCCTCTTGATAGTAATAATGACAATATGCCATTAGATTCTCCTGTGGAACAAGGCCTCAATAGTGACGATCCAGAGATCGACACTAGAATAGCTCTCTCAAAATGAAAGCATACGATCACAGACTGTAGAGGGGCCGTGGCTGTGATGTTGTGAAGTCAGACGTAGAAGATTCTCCTGCCCGCCGGGCCCAACTACATAAAAAGGTTGGACTTTGATTAAGTCCAAAGAAGAAGGCAAAGAAAGCAAACAAAACACAAGACCGATAATATATGTATATACAAATATATATTAATAACAAGTTACAATACATGGAAACAGCACAAAGGACGAAGTGTGTGTGAATATTCTGTATGTGCGTGCGTGTGTATTGTGCTTAGCGTGTTTACACGCTATCCCTTGTTAGCGCCTACATTTCGAGGTTGTAAGCTGAAATCCTGAGGAAAAAGAGAGATTTACCTCAAGGTGTCGGCGCACTGGCCTGAAGGAAAAAGAGATAGAGGCGAAGGGCCAGCGGCTATTTATAGCCAGGGCAGAGAGGCTCCTGGTGAAAGGGTTAATGAACTGAAGGAGGAGTTAACTCTGACAAGACTCTGATAATCAGCCTTCAGAATGAGGGCATTCCACTCCAAAATGGAGACAATATGAGACAAAATACTTCTGGCTGACTGCGTAACACCTGAAAGCCCAGATCAGCTGCCACAAGACAATCCCAGAGAACTCTCAAGAGACCCAGTCACCTGGATAATTTTGTGTTGTACTAGGAGAAAACAAAGCTAGGGACAATGTGGTAAGACAACCCAGTTACCTCCCCTGTCTTATGATCTGTATAAATGAGTCACACCGACTTAGCAAAGACGGCAAGATTGTTCAGTTACGTTCAAAAAAAGCACATTAAGCTGAACTAGACTCCAAGTTTTCATTATATGTAGTATGATATAAAGTAGAATATTTATAAAAATATAAGAGTAATAAAATAAAGCAAGTGAAGAGATATAAGAAAGGAAATTGAAATTTCAACAGAAGGGCAAAAGTATGAAATATATAGGAAAATATAATTGATAAAAATCATAATCACTTGCATCCAATGCATAGTGCTTCAATAAATGCTCTCTCTCTCTCCCCCCCTCTCTCTATCTATCTATATATATATATATATATATATATATATATATATATATATGTGAACATTGACGTCAACACTTAGAGGCGACTGGCTGTTTAATGCTAGACGCAATCTTCAGGCCACGAGTTTTGTTTTTTTTTCTCGATTATTTATATATACGGGTTAGTGGTGCATTGTAGGTAGTCTATTTTGCCGGAAGTCATTTATTGGTTTATTTATTTATTTATTTGTGTTAGATTATTTTGATTGTTTTTATTTATTTATATTGTTTATTTTTATTTTTATTTCTTACCTTATATTTATTTATTTTTGTTTTAATCGGTGTTTTATTAACGTAGTAAAAATTTGTTTGTATCGCTTATTTAATAGTTTTGTTTTAGTTTGGGAAGATAATTAAAGCTATTTATTCAATTTTGGGGTTGATTGCTGTAGTTTATTCTAACTATTATTTTGGCGGGGGCAGTTTTTGATTTGTTTATTACTTCATTTATTGATTATCTTTACTTGTTTTTTTTCTAACGGTTAATTTATCGGGATCGGTTTGTTAGTTTGTTTATTTAATTTTTTATTTGGATTAATTTAGATTAATTTATTTTACTTGTTTTTTTATTTATTTATTATACTGCATATTTTTATTTACTCTTTTCGGCTTTCAATTTTTAAGTAACGTAGTATTTTTTTATCGTTCACAATTATAGCTATGTTTATTGTCCGATTTTTGGTTTGATTTTTTTAGTCTAACTAATATTTTGGTCATAATGGTTTGTTAATTTGTTTATTATTTACTTTATTTATTTGGGTTCATTGATTTTGTTTTGTTTTGTATTTATTTATTCTATTTCGTCTATTCTAACGGGTGTGATGTGGTAATTTGTTTGTGTTAATTTATTTTACTTATTTTATTGTCATTTTGCTTACATATTTATTTATTTATTTTTTCAGTTTTCGATTTTTAAGTAACGTAGTAAAAATTTGTTTTCATGTCTGCATTTTGAGATGAGCTCGGATCGTTTATTTAATAATTTATTTTGATCTGGGAAGGTAATGATAGCTATTTTTTCCTCCAAGCAAAGTTTGAAAGTTTTGGATTGGTTGTTGTAGGCTGATGATCTTTTCATTATTTATCAAGATATTTTTGATGTGATGCGCCTTTTGTTTTTAATTTCCCAGATATACTTAGAAAGCATTGTGCTGTTCGCGTATTTATTATGTGTGAAAGATGTTTTGTGTGCATAATTTCTTTGTTTCCAGAGCCCTTCAGTTACTCCTATGTATGCTTTTTCTTCATTATCTGGCGATTTTATCGTGGCTTGGTATATTAGGTTGTTTTGTAAGCAATTACCGTTTAAGAGACATTCGTTCTTTATTCTGCAGTTACATGTGGGTTTAATTTGTTCGTGTGCTTTGTTGATAGTTTTTCTGTTGTGCTTTTTTATTATTTGTTCTCGGTGCAACTGTTGCTGATTTTTACTGTGTTTTCGTTGAATATTTTGTGTAGGGTGTTTGATTCCGAGAATTGTTTGAAGTTTGAAGAATATATATATATATATATATATATATATATATATATATATATATATATATATATATATATATATACCATAATGAGAAACCACGTATACTTTCTTAATATGTATATATAGAAAAAGTTTCAAATTAAAAATTATAATGTTTTATTTTATGAAAGTATTTATTTATTTATATATATATTTGATATTGCAAATTGTCCTCAATTTTTCATCAGAAATAACTGTTTGTTACAAATAAATTTTATATATATATATATATATATAACAGTTTCCTGGTTATAGTTAGATCAGACCAGGAAACAGTAGTATTAAAAAGTGATCAATACATGTGTGACATAAATAAAATAAAAGTAAAAAGGACTCAAGACTTTGCATTTCTGGGTTAAAAGGTTCTTTGGATCCAGAAATGTCATTATTGCTAATTTTTCCTGTTGGCAGAGGTTGAAAATGTTGCTGTGGTTGTTATAAGGTTTTGCCTTTTTTAAATTTTCCAGCTTACAATTGGATCCCTGTTGTTTTTTCTTTTAAATTCCACACATGGCCAGCAAATTTGGTAGTGCACCTAAGACTTACTTGCTTGAATGACAACCTATGATTGTACCATCTTTGTTGGAAAATACCTTCAGTACATCCTATGTACATTTTATTTTGGCCATAAATATCTGTTACTTTAGCTGTATAGATTATTGCTTTGGTTTTACAAACTTCATTTAATAGACATTTATTCTTATTTCTACAGTTGCATAAATTACTAGTGTTAACTATATTTTGCTGTTCACTAGTTTTGAGATTTCTGGCGTTTTGTCTATTTATTGTTTCTAAATTACTAGTGCAGCTGAAGTTTAATTTAACTGTAATTTTATTGAATATCTTATGTAATTCTGAATTTTTTGGGAAGTGTTTAGTAAGTAATTTGAAAAATAATTTCCCTATTTTACATTTTACCTCTGTTAAAAGTGGTGTTAAATTTGGTTTGGAAACACTATTATGGAAACAATAATAATCTGCAACCAGTGCAATGGGCAGGACACGTTTTGAGAGTTGTGGGGGTGGGTAACAAGATTCTTAAAGAACTTTGCAACAAGGAACTGAAAACAAGAAAAGGTCCTCAACACAAACCCTAAAAAGTTTAAAGATAATTTAAATGATAACCTGAATGAATTGCATGTGGATGTGAGAGAATTGGAAAGAACTGACTTTATATCATACAGAGTGGAAGCACTTTATTAGGGAGGGATGCAACACCTTTGAAAATGAATATCTCAGGCATGCTCAGATCAAACTTGATTTCTGTAGAGGTATTCACTCTGGTTTACAAACTAATATGCAATCTTGGAAATGCCATGTGTGTGTGTGTATGCTGCTGTTAAGGGCAGGTTATGTAAATCATCTGAAAGGCCATCATGACAAGTAGAAGCAAGCCAACTATGCCAACATGCCTCATCATCCTTCCAACAATACCGGTGTTGTTTGCAACATGGATTGCAGATCATCATCTACACTGAGGAGGCACATGGTGGTGTACAGGAGATTTGTAGGCAATGCATATCCAATCAATCCAAAAAAGATACAAAGTTTATCTGTCATATATGTCTGATACCAATGAAATTGAATGCTACTCTCAAGAATCATCTTTGGGGCCATGGGCACCAAAATGAGACAGAAGCCATCACAAGTGAGGGGTGAAGAGGCAGCTTTCATCTAAGTAGGAAGTGGCAATCACCATGTATGTAAATAATAAATAGAAAATATGGAAAGTATAGAAATACATTATAAAAACTGATTCCATAATTATTTGATAATTTTATAAAATAATATAACAATAATGTTAATATTATTAATAGCATTATTTTCCGAAGAATCCATTGTTCTGGTAGAATTTTGTACTGAAATGAGAAAATGTTTCAGAAAATATAATTGTCCAACAGGATTCAGTCAAGCACATTTTGATATCTCTTTACTATAAGAAAGCATGAATGTAATTCTCACTGTAACTTGTCATATCATCTCAACAACAAATGAAGGATAATATTGGTCAGTGTTTTAACTTGATAATGAGCCAATCTAGTTTTCAACAATGGAGACAAAAATTGGCACAAATTGCACCAATATAAAGGGATTAGTGTTTTTATAAGATTCTAAGAAAAGGCATGAATCAATACCTCCTTGTGTCCTATTGTGTTGCTCGTTGTTTTTACAATAGTCCTGTGATGGAGATCAGAGATGAGAAAGAGAGAGCTAGTTTAATTATTTATTCTATTATCATAATACCTTACTTTTTTAAAATAAATTTTAGAAACATGCATAATAAAATACATAAACTTCTTTTTCTTTTATAGAATGTTATCCTTGTAAAATATCATTTGTTGATTTTTTTCTACCTGATTATTAAGCATTCATCTTCTTAAATGAATTCAAAATGTTTTTGCAAATCCTTTATCACCTTTTTTATTAATAAATTTACATGATGTTATTTCAATTCAATTGTAATACAACCATTCATATATCAAGCCTGGTAGTTATATAGCTGAGGTTTCTCACTGAAGGTGAAGCTGTGTGCTTAATTTAAAAAATCTTTTTTTTTAATAATTTTAATTCAAAGTATTATAATTTCCCCCATTCAATTTTGAATTATTTTAAATTTGTTATAGAAGACATTGATGTAAGTATATTAATGTATTTTCATTATTTTATTGTTCTTTCAAATAAAATAAAGAAAATTAGTGAATATACACAAGGATAGTTTTCATATATTTTCATAAGCATAAATTGATTGAAATTACAATGTCAGATAACATAGTTTTCATATATTCTCAATAAATATAAAAACAGTATATGACTGTATAATAAGTTATCCTGCTGTAAAGAATTTTGTCACGTAATTTTAATCTTATATTTTTCTCTAATCTTTTTTCTTAATAATGACATAGATTTTGAGGATAAAATTTTATTTTAATTTTTTTTAAGCAAGATTTGTCTTTGCTTTTACATAGCTTTCTCTTTTTTCTTTAATGATTTTTCAAAATAATGATAATATTTAACCAAAAAATCCTTGAAAAACTACCACAAAGGTTTTAATAAGTAAAGAAGACAAAATTAAGAATTTTTATAACAAATGTTAAAAAATATTTATATATTAAATAAATACACGGGTGTTGTAGATACCAGCTTTGTCAACATGAAAATAAAACTTTGCAAACAGTATAAATAAAACAAATGCATGCAACAAAAGTTTTTTTTAAACATAATCTTTTGTTTTTAATAAACACTCTCTGGTGCAGTATTTGACTGCACCTTACAAACTTTCAGTATTTGATCCTGCCTTATAAACTTTCAATATTTGACTCTGCCTTATAAACTTTCAGTATTTGACTCCACTTTATAAACATTCTTCTCTGCAACAAATTTTAGAATAAAGCTAACATAGGTTTATTTGTTGTTTCAGAATAGTGAAGAAACCTACAAGAAGAAATTGGTTAATTGGTTATCTGTGTTGATATCTGTTGGGGCACACCCACCTTCTAACTAGTAATGGACTGGTCCCTCTTATATAAGTCAGCTCTGGGTAGAGAGTCAGGGTTAGCAGCCCAGATACTTTCTGAGCGACTGATCGGTTCAACTCTCTTCCTACGGGCGGGAGGAACCCGAAGGAGGCTACGCCGAAGGGCGGAGTCTCTTTCGGGGAGGTAAACTCGGCCCAGAACCCGTTTATACGGGTTCAAATGGGCTATTTTTGGCCGAGCCTAATGGCTCAGGAATGCCCACGTTAAAAAGGCCTTGTGCCACATGACACCCTCGTGGGGGGTGGCTGAATATCTTAGCAGTCCAGATACTTTCTGAGCGACTGATCGGTTCAACTCTCTGTCTCTGGACGGAGAGAAACCGAAAGGAGGCTACGCCGAAGGGCGAAGTCTCCTTCGGGGAGGTAAAACCGGCCCTGAACCCATTTATCTGAGGTTCAAATGGGCTATTTTTGCCGAGCCTAATGGCTCGGGAATGCCCATGTTAAAAAAGGCCTTGTGCCACATGACACCCTCGTGGGGGGCGGCTAAATATCTTAGCAGTCCAGATACTTTCTGAGCGACTGATCGGTTCAACTCTCTGTCTCCGGACAGAGAGGAACCCGAAGGAGGCTACGCCCGAAGGTGAAGTCTCCTTCGGGAGGTAAAACCGGCCCTGAACCCGTTTATACGGGTTCAAATGGGCTATTTTTGGCTGAGCCTAATGGCTCGGGAATGCCCACGTTAAAAAGGCCTTGTGCCACATGACACCCTTATGGGGGGGTGGCTGAATATCTTAGCAGTCCAGATAAGCTTACCCGGTACATACCGTTGGACTATAGACTTTGGATATTGTTTCGTACTAACCAACCTTCGTTCTACTAATCACTCTATTGTTAATTGCTTTTATGAATATACCAGTATTTTCCTCTACAACTGTGTTTGTCTTGATTCATACACCGACACGCGGGAAACTCACAACATCTCACTAATATCTGAGATTAGTAAAAATGTGAAATAGTTGCATTTTAATATATGAAAAGCTTATAGTATAAATAGCTTCTGAATTTGTGGCAGCCACTTCTTCAATGTCCATTCCTCCAGATGCACTACCAGCTATCACAGGGCCATCAATCCATAAAAATGGCAAAATAAGTTTCTCAAGCATTGTTCAGGTCTTCAGCAATCATAAACTGCAAATGATCAAGGAAAGATTTCAAAATAAATAGTACTTTAGTTTTATCTTTACTTTCTAACGTGTTTTCTTTTACACTTCATAAAAAGTGAAGAGACTTGCTGATAAAATACAATTATGCTTATTGTTTTAATTCCTTTTAACAGAACTTATTGTTCTATTCTCTGTATGTCATCATCAGAAGGAATGAAAGTTCATATATTGTTTAATAAATCCAACACATGACATCAGAGGTTACCTAACTAAAAAGAATTCTACTGACAAACTGATGAAGAAAACTTCTTTGGAGTAAACATTGTATTTTTCTACAAACACAAGCAAGTGGATTAATTATAAGTTATAGAAAATAATAATGAAGGCATTTAAGGTGAAAGTCATGACAAGTATATTATTTTGAAAATGTGAGCTGATAATTAATACAGACAAATGTAATCAAGAAAACAAAATCAATTTATCTTACCTTGTTGATGACAACACCTTCTTTAGGATTTTGTTTAGTGACAAGACAATTATCCAACATTCAATCTTGTTCATACTAAAGAGGAAAAAACAAAAACAAAAGAACCTCATGAAAATAAGAATTTAAATGCCAATAGAAACGATTTTCTGATTGTAATGGAAATCATTATTGGCCAATTTAAGATGGTGAAAATCAGATTATGTCATGTTTATTCTGTCTTTAAAATAATAAAATTAAATAAATCAAAGTAAAAATTTTAATATGAGAGAGAAAGGAAGTGAGAGAATGGATGATTAAGGATGATTCTGGATTATATAAATACAAGGTTTCAAAACCACAAAGTAAATGTAATACAAAGAGGTTGTGAAACAGACCATCATTTTCAGTCATAATGATCTTTATAATTTATTTCATTTGTTCTTATTTTTGAATGTTAAATCTTCATCAGAAAAGCAAAAAAATTTATCAAAAGTGGTATGTTGAGAACAATAATTTGAATAAAGTCAAAGTATAAAATTGATGATCTTAAGTGCCAAATTTGCAGCACCTTCCTATTTTATTGATTAGTACAACACAATCTTTCTACTCCATTTTGATTTTGCCTTGTGCCAAACTAAGTTTAGGATAATTCTGGAGGTAAACATGAAATAAAAAAACATAAACATAGTTATGTTTTTCACCATAATGTTTGAATTAACAATTGACAATTTGGTTCTTTAGTACATTGATGCCATGATTGGCCATCAACATCTTGCTGTCATATTCCTGCACATTTAATGATCACACAAAATTATTGCTAAGTGGACACTAAAATAGTACACATTTTTAAAAAATGATTTCAATACGTCTAGAATTTTCAGTATTTATTATCATAAAACAGTTTTTTCACCATGACGTATTAAGATGTTGGGGAGGAGAACAAAACATTTAAATCATTAAAACCAACCTTCAACCAATAGTCTTTTTAATACCCAATACAGTTTATTTTTAGGACAATAATTAAGAATGTTACTTGTGTTGACATGTCATCTCAGATATGAACATTTATGTATCTTTTGAAATTCTTATTTTAACCAATAAGAATTCAACTATAGAGGTCAAGCAGGCAGGAGAACAGATGTGAAGCAGAGACACAGAGATAGCAAAAGTTGGGTATGCAAACAGAGATAGCAAACAATATACATACTCATATATATAGATATAATGATTTGTTTGAATCCATTATCAAGAATGACTTTGAGAAAACTTTGGATAATGATAGTTAAGCTAACTGACTGAGTCTCTAGCCATACGAGTAAAGGGGAATGCTGATTTAAGTGCAAAAGTTAGATGATTGGCCATATGACAATGGTTACCAGCTGAACATGAAAAACAATATTCATTTAAGATCTTTAATGTTTCCTAACTTTATTCTTCTTCAATCACTAGACCCAGAAAACATTCTTGTATAAAATATACTATTCAATCAGTTCAAAATTATAATTTACATTAGCCAAATAAACAAAGACAAATTTTAGATTTCTCTATCTTACTAAGATTTTTATTTGAAGCATTAAAATCTTTAAAAAATATTAAGAAAAATTATTTTAAAATCCAATGTAAGGTCACCACCACAAAATCAACAAGAAAATGGGCTTCAAAGCCATGGTAATAGTTTTTTGCATGATAAAATCTTCAATAATTCTGTTGAAAAGACAACTATTAAAATACATTTTAATCAATTATTAAAAGAAGAAAGAAGTTTGGAGGAAGAATTGCAACTAAGAAAAAATAAAGACATTGGCTAATTACATCCATCTTAGTTATTTCATCAGAAATTGGAAAACCAAATATAGCTAAATAGTTATAAATTCCTCTATATAAAATAAAATGTATAAGACATATTATATAGACACACAAATAGACATTTATTTTTGTAAAAGATCTTGTTATATTTTTATAACACATATTATTTTATTATTTACCATAAGCCATCTCTTCTTCCTTCAGCTATGGTTAAATAACAAGGCTGACTGGACTTTATTGCTTTATAGTGGTAACCAGTTTATGAGAAGAAAAAGTGTATTCAAAACCACTCTGAAGAGAGATAGGCTCCGTCAGACTATCATGCTCTAGATACACCAATGCAGCTGTAGCTGCAGTATATGTGGTGCCTCTCTGACCCTAAAGAGGAAAAATTCTGAATTCCAAATCAGTCTGAAGATGGATGGACTCCGCCAGACTATCTTGCTCTACACACCACATCACTGCTGCTGTGTCTGCAGTATATCTTGTGCCCCCGATGGACCCTAATGAGTTACAGGACTCCTGACATGACTCCTGACATGACATGACAATAGTAAAATACAAATTTTTCAGTAAATAAAAAATTAAATTTAGTAGAATAAAATTTAAGCACATATTTTTGCTAAAGGAAAATCTCTCAAGTAATTTAAAATTTTTTGCAACATTTTAATAATTGGAACTTATTGTTCATGCAAAAGCAAACAATAACAAATATAAATATTTATTTCTTTTCTATATTATGGCCACCTCATCTAATTCATTCCAAGTGTTGGAATGTGTGTGATGTTGTCGTCTCCACTAAAATATCAACTACAATAATTATAAACCAATCACACTCAAGAAAACACTTACATCTTAAAACACACCAATAAAATCATAGATTACAAATCAGAATGTTTGTTGTATTATTATTAGTCATAATTATTTTTTATAATCAGAATGTTTGTTGTATTATTATTAGTCATAATTATTTTTGTTTGTTGTATCAGAATGTTTGTTGTATTATTATTAGTCATAATTATTTTTGTTTGTTGTATTATTATTAGTCATAATTATTTTTAGGTACATACCGACCAAATATCGTACGGACGTAGTAGAAGACATACCACGTGACTTCTTAGGGCCAATTAGAAATACATAAATAATTTAATTCTGGAGCCGATATTGTTCGGAAAAAGTGTATAAAAACATACGAAATTCGTTCCCAAAACAATATACACGCGGCTGCCAGCAAGCTACACACACCTCTCGCCGATGACCTTCATGACCTCATGTCAAAAACGACAGCGTTGACAAACCCCAGATCACGGCATCACCGCCAACAGTAAGAAACAATTCGTATCTCTTGTATCCATTTTTACTATGAATCACACACACACATGTTGACTTTTTCATACAAACACACATATCACAACATTTTATTGTTTCTCACACACGTACACAAAAACAGTTTATATTTTATTTCAGAACTTTATCAACCCAAACAAAAGACATTACTTTCCAATCTATTATCAACTGTTTGTATTCCTATCGTTATATTAAATCAATGATTATTTGTTGAAACTACGTCGTCTTTTCTACTGAATTTTATTCCTTCAATGAAAAGCGTTTGATTATTCTAGACGGCCAAATTACGAGCGACCCAGTAACGGTATTTTGTTAATGTACTGAATCCCGACACTCCAAATTATAACATTCAACGAAAAACCGAGTAGAAGGATTCCTACAATGTCACCGAAAACATGCGACCGAGACATCTGTCGGAGTTACCTCCTCCTTCTATCCTTGAACCGGCAGAGGAACAGGTCATTTCGACCTTGACCTCTCATTCATGCTCCTTACACACTGTTAACACGTCGGAGGGACTAGTAAATCCCCTTTTTAGTTAGGTTATATTACAAACCTAGTTGTAATATACTACTAGTCATTTTTTAGACCTTAGTTCTCTTTAGCTAACCTCGTAGTATTTTATTATAGAGACTTTTCGGTTAGCTTAGCCAATTTCTCTTGCTGGTCTCCCTTGTCACAAGACAGCGATTTCTCGCTAGATTCTAGGAGGCGGTCGGCGACCGAAACGGTCGGCTACGCAGGCCCCTTGGCCTTCATTGGCCAAGGACGCCGATCAACGGGTTGTGTATTAAGTTACGCTCCCATTTTTTTTTGTCTGCCAACTTGACGATAGTTGGGAACTTTCTTTCTCTCTCTCTCTCTCTCTCTCTCTCTCTTTAACAGGCTTTACAGGTATAGACCTGATAAACTCTTCGTCAACCTCTGAGTGCCCATTGAAAAGCTCGTCAAAATGTTCACACCATTCTCAATAGAATATCATCGGGATCTTGAAGAAGTTTTTTGTCATCCTTAGTCCTTAGAGGAGCAAGAGCTTTTCTATGTGCTTGTCATTCTGATCAAACCAATCCTTATACTTCTTAAGTAAATCCAACAACATCAGCACATGCTTTGTAAACGGCCTCCTTGAAAGAAGTACAGTTATTTTCAATTACTAAAGCATCCATCTTATCAACTAGATTCTGTCTAACCTCAGAAGCTTGCAGATGGTTAACATTCAGCCTCTTTGGAAGTGATACCCCCCCGCCTTTCCTTTTTACGGATAACACACTTGACTCTTGCTCTTACCGGACGATGGTCAGTTCAACATTCAGCTCCACGCATTACATGCACAGTAAATAGATCCTGTATATCACGACGCCTCACAAGAGTATAGTCAATTATGTGTCATTGTTTTGAACCAGGATGCATTCATGTTGTCTTATATTTGTTCTTTTGCCGAAACATTGTGCTACCAATGAACAGGTCCAGGTCCATGCACATTTGCAACAACAGACTATTGTTGTTGCACTTTTCAGCCCCATGTTTAGCAAGAACTTTCCATGCCTCACAGTCGTGCCCCACCTGTGCATTAAAATCTCCAAGAATGAAAATGTTGTCTGCTACAGGTACTTTCCTAACAAGAGACTTTAGTTCATTGTAAAAGCTTCCTTTACTTCATCTGTGCAAACCATGGTTGGGGCATAAACACCAATCAACTTTGCATATCTTCCACCTACTAGAGGAACTCTCATAGTGATCATTCTATCATTGACACTTGTCAGAAACTCTTCCAGCTGACTAGTTATTGATGTCCTAATGGCAAAAGCAACACCTGATTCTGTCTTTCCCTTCTTCCTTCCGCTCCAGAAAAACGTATAGCCACCAGATTTCTCCATGAAATGACCCTTCTCAAGAAATCTAGTTTCAGAACGTGCCACAACATTCATATCATTAACAACCAGTGCAGATTTTCTCTCATGTCGCTGTACATTTGCTTCAATATCAAGTACAGTACGCACATTCCAGCAACCAAAATTGAGTGGTTTGCACACAGTAGCATGATGACGACCGGGGACACCTGCCGGGACAGACCCTTTCATATCTGGTTTCAGAGTACTTATTGTCATTAACTTCGATTGTATTAAAAACCTTCATTGTAATGCAAGTTGCCTTTTTAGGCTACAGCCAGCCATAATTCTACATTAAGATGACAAGTGCAGAAAAGATCTCCAGATATTAAGCAATACTTGTGCATGAAGCCTTTATAGTGGGAAAAGGCAGTGCACAGAGCCAGTCTCACTCTCTAAGCAAAAATGATATTTACCAAAAAGAAGAAAATGTCAACATCTTTGAATAACATCAAAAGTCGTAGGTGTTATCTCAGAGTTTTCCTTCTCCCAGATGTCTGCTTTGACTAAGGCTAAGGAAGACATTTATATGTTTGGATGCATAAAATGTCTAAAAAAAAACACTTCTAAAATGTCATTAAAACTAAACATATTTAAAATTCTTTCTCTGTGTTATTTCCTTTCAGAATGTGGAATTTCTAGTTTTTGTTGCATTAAATAAATCTTATTTCTTTGCAAAAGTCTTCTTTTTGAGGCTTGTTCTTCCATTGATTTACTCAAACATGTTAAGTTGTAGGCTAATGATCAGTTTTTTGTAGGTTCACTGATTGAATAGTGATGGATGAATTTGTAGCCCTCCCCTGGAGGGGGCGCGATATAACATGGCATGTGCACCCCAGCGGACAAGAAATGACAAAGTTAAAATTAATACAAAAATTTATTTACATCATAAGTAAAAGCATGAACAAACAATGAATCAAGTAATGGAGACAGAATTAAGTAAATTGAGGAATACTGATTGGTTAGAAGATTTAGAAAATATAACTGTGACTAAATGTTAAAAGTAGAATCCATGCAGATTAAGTTGACATGTAAATCTACAGTTCGAAAATTCAGTTCACATGTCCGGCGAAAGTGTTGAAAAGTTGCTGGTTTTAAGTCCAATGGTGAACCTTCCGTAGTATTCTAACCGAAGTGTACGGAATGTGTTATTTGAAGTCTGGACGATATAGCCAAGGAGAAGAAAGTTCAATTTAAATGTCCGGTGCTGACGTTGCGTATATGCTGATTAAGTCCAATGGTGAACCTTCCGTAGTATTTTTTAACCGAAGTGTACGGAGTATGTAAGTCTGGACGATATGCATCTGTAATGATTATCATCATCACATACATACATACATACATACATACATACATACGCAAGTTCAAATTATACAACCACAAGCATTCATTGGATAATAAATCAACACTAGTGTGTAATGGACAATTTATAAATCGCAGTTATGCGACAATTTTATAATTGCTATATTTTCATGTAGTCGATTTCGTGCACTTTTGGGAGAATCAGATCCCAGAAGTTTTCGCGAGTCTCTCCAAAACTCGCTCGCTGATTGGTAAATGCCAACCAATCAGATTGTCTGCACGTGAAGAGTGATTTTTCCCGCGCTATAACAATAAATATACATTCGTGAATAGATATTAATAAATGGTAATGAGTACTTAGAAATTTTTATCAAAATCACATTTTTGCTTAAACGAACTAAAGAATAAATATACCATGTTCTATTTTCTATAAACGTTCCTTATCGTGTTGTTCATTCTTGAAATTTGCGTTGTATTTTGTGGGCAGGGTATCCCGTATTCTCCATTAATCCAGGTACACTGAACCCCACACCTCTTTATCAAAATCACCTTTAATCTAGCTTGCTGATTGTTCAGTTCCGACCAACTCGGAGCCTCCCACGTGGTACAACAAAATTATAAAAACAAAACACACAAAAAAAAACATGTCTAAACTCTCTCTCTCTCTCTCTCTCTCTCTCTCTCTCTCTCTCTCTCTCTCTCTGTCTCACACACACACACGTCTCATACCTTGCTGCCAAGATGTAATCTTCAGGAACTCCCGTCTTAACTAATGCAGTCAGACGTTAAAGACCATTCCCAACATTCACGCAAGTACGAACACTGAAATCTCTTCTGAACTTTTACAAACTTGTACAATACACAATTCACTTTATGAACCTAGGTACAAATATTACCTAGTCTAAGAGACACAACTCTGTCTAACCTTTTCACTCAGTATTTATGCATGTATATCAAATATTAATAAATTCAATTGTTACGTTTGAAACAAGATGTTTATGAATGTTTATTATCTATCTTGTATTAATTGTTGTGGATGGAAGATAATTGAACACACACAATTTTAAGCCTTCTGATAATTCAAACCTTCTATTCCTCTCCAACACACATCACACACATCCGCAACAAATTGATGACCCCGACGCTCGACGTTACAACAAAAATGATAACGCTGGCGTTTAAGGAATGACCAACAAATTCATGACCTTGACGTTTAACACCAACGGAATTGGTGACTAACAACCTTCAAGCCTGATATAACCAACGAATTGTAAAATCAACAACGTTTAAAAAACCAACATAATTGGTATCATCGACGTTCAAACAACCAGCAACAACGAAAGTGTTAAACGAAACCCGATGTTTAAATCTGCGGCAGCAAAATGGGTACTCCGACGTCTCAACCAAAAATTCTTTTTCGTCACCACGTGCGTACACACAGGATAAATATCAGACACCAGACCAAATTGGCAAGTTTCCTCCACAGGCCGTCAGACGACCTCACTCTGAAACTTTAAAACAAGTCTAAAAGAAGTCGCACAATTCAATTGTCCGACGCGTATAATTCACAGACGCTAAGGAAACTCTTCAACATATCTTAATACGCACGCTGTACACTTTTTTCTTTCAGAGCAATAACATAACCACTAAATGTGACGAAAATTAATTATTTTAAAATATCAGTGACAAGTGACAACAAGCCTGAATTTTCAAACAACCTTCTACGGTATTTCCTACCGCGCAGCATTATTGAAGCAACATTCAAGTTTCACTGGAATGAACGTACAATTTTCTCTGGACGACTCACTGTTCCATTACATACGATGCCACATCACTAAGGATGCATGTTATTCGTCGCTACTAATATTGCAAATTCCGCATTCTTTCACTACATGTCATAGCATTTGCATCTTGTTCAATCCTGAAAATTAAAAAGCGCACACATACATTTTTTCCTACACCACGTGGCAACATTTTAATGCCACTGCTTGCTTACCATGCTTCAAACTTTTTTTTCGGATGACTCACTGTTTCGAAAAACATTTTCAACGCATCTTTCACATAAAATTTGCTGTAAAGATTTACTTAATCACTAATAAGCAAAATTTTATTTTTCAACCTCGCCATGACATTGCAACTCAACATCACCTATACAAATTCGCCTCACAGAATTACGCACATTTTTTGGAAATTAAGCTAGCTTCTCAATCTTCTCAGTCTCTTCAACAAATTTCGGCGATTCTTCTCAACATATGTGGGCATTCTTTTCAACACATTTGGCGATCTAATTCAACACGACGTCAGCTGACAACAAATCCACGCGTACATTATGGCGACAACACATCCACTCACATTGTGCTACACACCGCACATATTTCAGAAGTCCGATGGAATCTTAAAAGGCGACTCACCGTCCTTTATCTCATTCTGCAATGATGCGACTCAAATGAACGAAGAATTTGTGAGAACGATATTCTATCGTCAATAATACCAAATTCTCTCAACATACATTCGACACTCGGTAGAAATTCTGCTCAACTTCACGACTACGCTGCTACTATTAACTTTTGTGCGCCAATTATATCCACGCATACTACACCAACCACCTCGTTTTTAAAGAAAAACTACGACCGGGACAGCAAACAGGTGGACGGATCGACAAAGGCAACTCAACGTGGAGCATTGGAAAAAAAAGACAAATTTTAATAGCAACGCAGATCACTACCGACGTTTTTTTTTTCAGGACATGCTCGACTCTGACCCACAAGAGAAATATGCGACACCCTGAAGATAACACTACATTTCGTCAAATCACACAGCTCAACCACACTTAGACACATGTTCTTTTCAGCCACAAGGACAGTATTTTTTCAGATTAAAAATTTTTCGTTTCTGCAACTTTTACCATGGGGCAGAGTATTGTGGAATCTTCCACAACAAGTCAGTTAACCCCTGCTGGGAAATGCACTATTCCTGTTGTAATTTTCACCATCACAATCTTACAAAATATATAACAAGCATTCATTGGTTAATCACCTTCAATCTAGTTGGCTGATTAGTCAGTTCCGACCAATCAAACCGCCTGCTTGTGATATTCTTGTTAATCAAATGTGGCTTTCTGCTAAAAAACTATTTTGCCCAAGGTCAACGCTTCACGTTCTAACTCGATAACAATCCTAAGCATACTGCCTTAAACGTTATCTAGAGAGGAAGCATGACACTGGAAAAATCTGGCGAAGTATGTTGACTTACTAAAGAATTTAGTCTATAACATGCCACGAAGAATTAAGGCCGTTATTAAAGCAAACGGTTACACAACAAAATACTAAATCATTTTTTGACTTGTATAATGTACATATGTACACCTGTATCAATACCTTGTATTAATAATCGAATTCTATTACACACTTGTCTTTGTAAAAATACAAAAATTGACTTTCTATGGGTGCATTCATTTTTTTGCCGCGTACCATATATATATATATATATATATTGTGGACGAAAAATGAGGGCTCAGTAAAATAAGAAGGTGCTCAACTTTTATGGACACACATATGTCTCCCAATTCTTACAGGTCTTTTGCAAACTTTTAGACAGATGGAACATATGTTTGAGGATCAATTGACACAAGCTTCCGTCAGTGGACAGCAAAGCCTGCTTTACTGTATGTTACAAAGCTATAGTGAGAGGAGCAGCAATGCTGTCAACTTTCTTTAATATTTGCATGCAGTTGATTCCAGTGTACGTTAGCCTTGTTCAAACTTTTGTATAGATCCAAAGCAGAACAGCACCAGCTCCTTTGCTCTGATGTTTTGTTATCCCAGGAAGAAAAGGGGATGCTGCATCACTTCAGATTGTCTTTGAGTTTGTCTTTGTAATGCAAGAGTGACCTCCAACTAACCTGCTTGCTGGCCAAAGAGAAGTTGTTTTAGGAGTCTACTATCTCTCATACGAAAAGACGTCATGCCCACCTGAGTTGGATTTTCATTAGGATGGCTTCAGTACCTGTCATGTTGCATTTAGTCAGAACTTCACTGTTTCTAATGCAATCACCCAGTTTTCTGTTACAGATTGTACATAGGCAACACATGTGGAAGGAATAAAGTTAATTTAGGTGTCATCAGTACAGAGTCCAAGATTCTGCCTTATAGAGTAAGGATATTAGTACCACTAACTTTTAACAAAACATCACAAGCATTCCAAAGTCTGTGATAAAGATTACCAAAGGCAGAACTAGCCTTTCCAATCCTGCAATCAATTTCTTTGTCCATTTTAGTATCATTGGAACCAAGATAGGTGAAAGAGGAAACGGTTTTCAAGACATTTCACTCAACATAAATTGTGGGATCAACAGTTGGTTAGAGATGGACAAGTTCCATTTTTATGCTGATGGTCAGACTGAAAGCTTTTGATGCATGAGAGAATTTGTTAGTTGTCCATTGCATATCCTCAAGGATGTGGGCTACAATTGTGCAATCATCTGCAAAGAGCAGGTCACAAGCATTGTTGGTTCAACAATCCATATTCAACCTATATTCAAATCTCATAGCTTCTTTAATATTCTCAAATCCTGTTTCCAGCATGACAGAAAAATATAAAGCAATTATATATATATATATATATATATATATATATATATATATATATATATATATATACCCACAAATTCCTTCAATTCCTACTGTTTATAATAATCATCATAAACAGGAACCATATCATTTAAGAACCTTCATCAAAAGCAACAAATAAAATGGTTTGGCCATGGAATTGGATGAAAAAATAATTACATAATCAAGATTTTGCCATTACATACTACTTCAAACAAAATATTCTGAAGGAAGCCCCATTAATAATGGAAAGAGCGATAACAATTACTGGAATTGGGTAAATTTTGTTGCTGAAATATTTGTTTAATAGAAAGATTTTAAAATTTTAATTGACTGTAGCATTGTCTGTCTGCTAAATGAATGCTGAATGCTTAATGAATGCTGAATGCTTAATGAATGCTGAATGCTTAATGAATGCTGAATGCTTCCTTTTAAGCAAATGAATAATTTTAGCACTTTTATTATTATAATACTGAACTTTCAATTTTTTCAAAACCATTTTAGTTTTTTACATTATTTACATTGTTCAGACTGTTATCCTCATCTTCATTACCATAGTCATAACGTTTTGGCCTTCTTCAGGTGATTGGAATTCTGAACTCAACCCTTTATTTCATCCAGTTATTTTGTCATTTAAACAATGTTTTTCTATTTTTACTCTATATATTTTCAGTTTTGTATTTAACAGTGGTTTTACTGAACTATAGTATAGTCTTTGCTGAAAAGTATTTTTTTTCTTATACTTAGTCTTTAATACTAAATGAAAGCAAAACAACTTTTAAATTATACAGATAAATATTAAAATGTAAGGAATTATTTTGCAGGCATTTAAATTGGATATGACTTTGGTGTAGATCAAGGTCTGATGGAAATAATTCAAAAACACCTTGCAGTGAAGATTCAGAAGCTTAAGGTGGCAGTGGTGAGGGTAGATAAGGGACAAAAGGTGTTTTTAATTTGAAATTGGAAGTTTATTTTGATTTCAGTCAAATGATCTAAAAGATGTGACAGACATCTCATATCTCCAGTCATAAATGAATACTAAACAACTGTTAAAAGAAGACTATTTTCTTTCACGGTTTCATCCTGCCCAACATGCAATCTCATTACATATATGATTTTGTGCTGTGACTAGGATGTATTTTTATAAATATGATTAAAGAAAAAATGGGTTACCAACATATATACATGTGCACTGAGCAAAATAGTCGGTTATGAAAATTTTTTGAAGGAGAAGTAAAAGATGTTTCTGAAGAAATTAGTCTGCACAACAGGGTCACAAAGGATAGAGGCAAAATGATATCTAAACATGGTCTGGTTTTATGTTTACCCCGTCAGTGAAGACTAAGGGGAACATAAAGGCACAGAATGAAAAAAAGGACTTTATATGGACAGACTGTTTAGAGGAAGAAAAAGAAAAAGAAGCAAAGAAGAGACATCATGAAACTTAGTAACTTCAAGAGGAAGAGAATTTTTCTATTCTGTTTTTTTATTTGTACGATTTTCAAAGTTTTTGAGGGAATTTTTTAGCATGTAATTTGTATGTGTATCCATTTTTGTAAAACATTTCTTTATGTATAATTTGATGTAGTCTGGCTAATGTAATTCAGATTACATGATTTGTAACAGTGGGAGGCCAGAAAGAAAAAAAACTATTGAAATCAGACAGCGAATGGCACAATTTTTCTTTCTTTTTCTTTTTTTAGAGACCAGTTTTCAAGTATCCTGTAAATTGACCAATGCTAAAAGAAAGCATCATGCTGTTTTTAATTGTTTGAAAAAGAAGCAGTGTATTTTAGGATTTTCATAAGAATCAAATATGGGTATTGGAAAGCATTTAGGTTTGGAATTTAAATGTAAACTCACGGGTTGCATTAATCTTATTAAATACTTGGAAATTCCCACAGGGAAAATGGTAAATTGTTTTGACACTTGTTTATCTATATAATGTACAAAAAAAATGTAAATTCATAGTGTGGAAATACTAAAAACATGTATTAAAGGATTTCACTTTGGGGCATCAAGAAAACCATGCAATTTGAATTTTTATTAGTAACAGAAAATAAGTTCAATCATGTTTTAGTGATGTTTTAGGTAATATGAATTCATATTTAAATTATATTTAAGAAAAATGGTGGGGAAAAGAAGAAAAATATTACCCAGAAAACAGTAGAAAATAAATAATGCATAGAATAGAGATAAGGGTACAAAAAAAAGTTTAAAAATAAATTAGATGTGGAAAGAGAATGAAAGAAACAAGGATTCAAGAAAGAGATAACAAAAAACATTACAAAAGAGGTCTTCAGGTTTTTTTTTTAAAGTTTACAAAGAAATGTTTTATTTTTATATGCAACATTTTATGTTTCTTATGTAAAATCTTATTATGGTATTTTTATAGCGAATGGCCATGCATATATTTGTGGGATGATCTCTTGCACTCTATTTTACACCATTTTTTAATTTGGGAAGGTTTTTACTAATTAAAGCTACCATGAATACTGGCACATTTTGAGGTACCTAGTAATATGGCAGATGGGGTTAGATATTACACATGGTAAGAAAACATTGCCTGTTTTTAAAATTTATAGGAAGCTGTGTGTATATTTGTTTTGTAAAAAGCAAACAGGGCCTTGAGAAGCAAATGGTGAAAGAGGATTCTTTTGTGAGTAAATGTATAATGTGAGGAAGCCTTTAAAAATGGATCCTCATTAAAGAAGTGTATAGCAAACAGTTATTGCTTTCATTTATTGTATCAATTTTGCAGATACTGTGCATTGTTGTCAATGGTAATAACTGGCATTGTCATTAATTGTGTTATATTCATTTTAGTGTTCTATTTTCTTATGTATCAATGACTTGTTATGTATATACATGTGGAATTAGTTATCATTTCATGTTGATGTACTTTTTATGATATGCTCAGAGAGAGATTTACACTGGAATAAGGCTAATGATATCAAAGGGAAGAAAAACATTTTAAGAAAATTTAATTTCTGCGTCTTTTCAATGAGCATGATTTTTAGGTCTAGTGTATCCAGTTTTAATGATCATAATGTTTAACATTTTTTGATGCAAGTAGAATTTTGCATTGTGTTTTGGAGCATGCAATTTGTCAAAAAAAATGAATGCATGATTTACTGTAATTAAAAAAAAAATTAAAAACAAAAATGGGAAAAAGAATTTGTGTTCTTTTTCTTTAATGAGTATACAATTGATGTTTATTTTATTATTTCAAGGTCTGAGGATGTGATGTATTTGCTGAGGTAGTGATGAGTGTGTGTGTGTGTGTGTGTATATATATATATATATATATATATATATATATATATATATATATATATATATATATATATATATATATATATATATATATATATATATATATATATAAGGAACTAAAATGAAATTCATATTGTTGGGAAAGTTATCAGTTTGAACTAAAAGGTGGGGGTGTGATGTGGTGACCTGTTGTATACAACAAGGAAGTGTTGACCTGGAAATAACCATAGCATATAATTTAAGTCTATGGAAGTCGTCAGCTGTATGCAAGTGTGCTGGTGAGCATTCCACTCCATTGTCATATCACTCCATCAGTTTTCCTTGTGTCATTAGCAAACTTTTTTTAATCTCTTAACAACAGTAGTTGATTATCTCACCAGAAATAACTTCCTAGGTAACAATCAATATGGGTTTCACTCCTCTAAGTTCGATGATGTTTTAACTATCACCACCCACAGAATCTGTGACATGTTTGAGGGTAGCTTTGCCAACAGAGCAATTGCAATAGAATTTGCAAAGACTTTTGGCAAGGTGTATCAAAAGGGGTTGATTTACAAACATTTCAGCTATGACATTTTTGGAAGAGTCTACACAAGTCCTTTCCTACAGGTATGTCCATGAGATTAGTCTTTGGAAGTTCATAAAGATCAATACAAGCATCCCTCAATGAAGTTGTGGCAACTATGATGGCTGTAAGAGACCATCTGGCAAGATTTGGGTTGATGATCAGAGACCCAGAAAGCCTGCAATATGGTACCCAAGTATTGGGGTTTGAAATCCATGGAGAGCATGCCAACCTATGGTGGCAGTAAGGAAATGATTTGGAGTGCATTCCCAAGATCATCAGGTGAAGGGATGTTTTTCCATGTGTGGAAAATTTGTGGGACTCTTTCCTGTATGTGGGTGGTTTTTCACAGCAATTTTTAATCAAATACTGAGCTGCCACTTATCATGTAATGTTGGGATAAAGCAGCTTATGTTTCTCTAAAATGAATGATAACAGAAATCATTAGCAGAGTGTAACAATACAAACCTGTCCCAGTAGAGTTTCATGTGTACTGAAAGGAAATGAACATGTGAGGGTGGATGCAAGTTCCATAGCTGTAGCGGTATCACTTGGAGTAAACAGATTAGTTTATTTAAGGACATGTGCTGGCTACAACCACCAAAAGATATGCAAGTACATCAATGTGGTAGAGCTCAACACTCTGTTGTTGAAGGACATCAACTTTGCACTTAAAGGTTGACATTGCCCTACTGTAATGGTTGAATAAGTCCAAGGAGAAGACACATCTTATGACCCTTTCTATTGTTGTGTATTTACTGAAATTATTTTCTGTCTGTATTTAGGTAGTTTGCTCCCAGTATATATTCTAATATCTTCTCCAAATAAATCAAGTTTACCTAGCAGTTCAAACAGTTCCTTTATGTCATACTTTATCAAATGCTTTTGTATAATCTATAAAACAGCTATACATTCTTCTGCATTTGTATTGTTCTTTACAGAATGTATCACATTCTGGCCTTTTTTTTGGCACTCTGACAAAAAAAAGCAAAAATAAAGATAATATTATCTCTATCTATAAAAGTCAGGATGGCAGCAATTTTTGACGGATTTGCACCAAAATTTACATGCACATGCTCCAAGTTAGCGGGAAGGCCAAGACTGATTTTGCATTTCCCAACTCCCATCGAGAGTGGAAATAATCGATTTTTTCATGCTTCTACGGCAGTTTTCATGTAGTTTGTGGCCATTTTGTACTGGCCAGAGTGAGAGCCTATAGCTGGCTGCCGCGAATAGGCAGGAAGATTCTATTTGCCAGTGTGAGAGCCAACAGTTGACTGACACGAATGTTAACTAGCATTCGTCACAAGTGGCAAAAATTTAAATCTGCATGGCATTTTACTCCAATTGGCTCATTTGCTTGCTTAAACTCAACGTTGATTCTGATTCCGCAGAACTGGGTTGGGTGGGAGAAAGTATTTGTTGTTAACATTCTTTTTTCATTTGGTTTTTCCAGTTACAAGTCCTTTTTTAAAGCTGATCGTTTTGTGTTCATTTTGTTTAGTTCTTTCTTCGTAACAGATTTAATGTTTAGTATAGAGCTTAGAAAAATTCGTGAGATAGGCAAGAAGTAAGGCATGTAGCAACATCAGCATGGCAAAGGGCACTCCTTTAAAGGCAAGAAAGGGCAAAAATATTTTAAGCCAAGTGATAGCGATTGCTGTATGAGTCATACAATTTTTGAATCAAGCACGGGCAACGCCGGGCCATGCTGTTAGATCTTTCTATATTTTGTTTGTCATAAGCTATTTTGCTATCAAGAGAGCAAGAAAGTTTTTTTTTTTGTGTATGGTTTTCTAATTTCAAGAAGAGCATCTGAGTCATTTATAAAAGGTAGCAATATGACATTTTGAATATAATCTTGACACTTTTATATTAGTTAGAAACATTCAAAGGAATTACTCCCAAACATAACTTTATCAGTGCCTACAAATACAGGAATTGGTCATTTGAAAGTAAGTAGATACACAAGCTATTATAAAAGAAAAACAAAATATTTGATGAAAATCATTTTTCATCAAATTCTTATAAATACAGTAATGCCGATCATGTTAAAAATTCTTTAAACAGACAAGACTTTGCAGACAGTAAATGTTATTCACATTTTGGAAATGATTTATACAAATGTTTATCATGAGCTAAGAAGAAATTTGTGACAGATTAGTAAAGTTGCTTTACTGAATGTCTGGTTGCATTTTAAAAATTTTATTATTGCCACAAACTATATCTTCAATAGTTTAATCAAAAGTTAATTCCTTAAGGGTTTATATGACATAATAATTGTAATTAAAGGTTTGTTAATATGTTGATATTGTTAAATATCAAATTTTACATTATACTGTATTCAAAACAACTATTCAGAAACTTCATTAAAAGTTTAAGCTTTACAAAATATTATTCTCTGATATTTTGAATATTATTTAGTCTGAAGTATATTAATAAAAGAAATTAAGTTCAAATATTCATTACTGCATTAAATCAAAAAACAATTGTTACCAGCTGGATGAAAAATGTCTGTTAGTTGTACATGTTTAGTGAGAAAAATATCCCAAAAGAAAGAAAGAGTTACTTCCCTTAGACCGTTGAATTGATTGTTCTCTCCCCAGCAGCAACAAGAAAAGTATTCGATTTCAATTGATTTAACTGACATATATATCCATCAGTGTATATTTAATTTATTACATTTCATTAAATTTGATGAAATTGATTTTAAAAAAGAGTAATACATTGATGATATATGAAACTTAATGTTACAGTAGTTTTCCAGTGTATCACACACACATACACACAAACACACATCATACAAATCTATTGAACATGATCTGAAATAAATAATATAAATAATAAACTCAAGAATATTTACTTGACTTTTTATATGGAATGATGTCCTAATTTGAATTCCTAAAACATATAACATTTTGGAATGACTATTTAAGGTACCAAAAAGGAAATTTATGGAAAGAGGGATTAGTGGTCTGGTCACCTTTGATTGGGTCAGCCAGGGAAAGGGATCTTATGTTAAAAAACCTGAAAACCTCAATGATCCTGGTAATAAAACTTCATTGATGACACCTTCCAGCACATTGGTAAAGCATATTTTGTGAACTAAATTATATATATATATATATATATATATATATATATATATATATATATATATATATAATTATTTATTTAAAAACCATCCTCCATCCATAATTAAACATATACTCTCATCAGTAGAAAATAGAATTAGCAATAACTCCGCTAACAAGGAAATATTCCAACAACACAATGGCTTCTATAACACTGCCCTAAAAAATAGTGGTTATAAAAATGCTAACATTAACTATAGAGAAAATTGCACTGGCAATGGGGAAAAAAACAGGAAAAGAAAAATCATTTGGTACACCCCTCCATTCAACCAAATGGTTAGTGTTAAACTAGGACAGAAATTCTTAGCTCTAATTGATAAACACTTCCCCACCAATAGTAAGCTTAGTAATATATGCAATAAGAACACCCTAAAATTGAGTTACAGCTGCTCTGAAAATCTTGAACGTATAATAAAAAAAAACCACAATAATAAGATCTTGAACAAACCCCCATGCCTAAACAGTATTAATAAAAACCCTGCACTTAAATCAGACAATAAAAGGGAAAAATTATGTAACTGTAGAAACCGAAAAGACTGCCCATTAGAAAATAAATGCTGCATTAAATCTGTGGTATACCAATGTACTATATCATCCACTGAGAGCCCTAGCACTAATATGATATACATTGGGTCCACGAAGAATGATTTTAAAGATAGATGGAGGCAGCATAAGTGCTCTTTCAATAATATAAACAAAAGAAATCAGACTTCCCTATCTAAATATTTTTGGCATCTGAAGGAAATAAATAGGACACCTAAAGTTAAATGGAAAATTATAAACAAGGCAAGAACATGTAAAACTTGGGATGACCCATGCCCTTTGTGCCTTCATGAAAAATTGCGCATTATTAAGCTTCTAAATAATAATAATCTGACACGAGTTAACGGTTTTTTGTAGACATCATCAGATTTTTGGTTTGAATTATCAGCTAAAAAAAAAGCATAAAATATAATAACTTGTTTAATCCATAGCCCAATCATCAGATTCATGGTTTGAATAATTAACTAAAAACATGCATACAATATAACACCCTTCATAATCCATAGCCCAAATAAATAGTTTAAATACCCTAAAAAAAGATAACCCTTTATGAAGTCATCAAAAAACAAATGTTACGTTTGTTTTTTTTTTTTATATGCACAAATCCCTTTCATTAAAAAAAAAAAAATAAAAAATAAATAAATCTCCATAGACATGCAAACTAGACGAGGGTTAATACATCTTCCGTTTAAAATTTAGACACCCCTACCTTTCCCTGACTTGACATCTATGAAAGTAACTCTATACTGATACTTATTATTAACACCCAACACTCGGCTACCCAATTTAAACAATTCGCCCTAGCTGTTACCATGGAAATTTTGATTTCAATTTTTAAAACACGTAAATTTCAGATATACGTTATTCCAAAAAAAATTTCGCTTGAAGATGGAACAGAGCTTATTTTAGCTCAATTTAATTTAAATAATTATATTGAAGTTTTCGGCTCTTGTTTTGAAACATGAGACTTCTTATGTAGCGTTTTTGAATCATATTTTTAAATAAATAATTATATTTATGCTCTACTTTTGTATTGAGCACTATTTTTAAAAAATAATAACTAAAATACTAAGGGACTTTGGATTATTTACCTAACCAGTTCCTTCCTATTTTCTATATATTTTCACACACACACACACACACACACATATATATATATATATATATATATATATATATATATATATATATATGCATGGAGATGACAAGTTCTATTTAACTTTTTAAGTATATTAAACCTTAATATTAAACCTTACACAAGGAAAATAAACTTTTTTACATTAGATAATGAAAAGTATAAATGTAGGAAAAAAGATTGAAACTTCAAATAAAATTTCTTCAAATGTTTAATGTGTAGAATCATTGTTATATTCTAATAAATTTCTAACGTAAATTCCTTTGTGGAAAATTGAAAATTTTGGATGAGGACATGAGTGTTAGCATGAATCTATTCTGTTTTTCTATTTTGAATGGAATATTCATTAGGTTTTTAGCAATGTTTAAAAACTGTCAAAAGGGTATCAGCAAGATATATAATTAATTATGCATGCCACTGATTGTCATTTGAAACAGCACAGATTGATAAACCTTTCTTATATAGCATTAGTAAATATCAAAATGCAAAGATTTTTATCAAAATATAAAAGAATCTGTAGTTGATTCTTATGTAAATCTATTTTGCAAATTGCAATATCATATGACTGGAATTGATCTTTACTAATATGAACTGCATTTGTCAAAGAATATTCACAGCCTCACATCTTAATACAAAAAATGCCAATGTTTTGACTATTATTAATAATATGTAAACTATATAACTTGTGTTGAATGTTGAAAGATAAGGCTGAATTTTTTTATTCTTTTTGGATTATTAGAATGTTATTTAACCTTTAGTAAAATAAGCAAAAGTATATTTCTCACAGTTAACTGAGTACAGTAATTCTCTCAGGAAAAATGTTGATAAAGAAATATGTTGATCAAACTTCAGAATATCAAATATTTAAAACAATTGATCAAGTTGTCCAGTAAGTTAATGAATCTTTGTTATTCTTCCTTAGACAAGAGTGACATTTTAATTCATTGATTCTCAAGTATTATTGTATAAACTTTGTAAGAAATTTAATGACTCCCCAAACTGAGTCATGGCTTGATGAACAAAGACAACTGAACATTGTAAAAACATACTTTATACAAGAAACACAATACATAATGAAAAAAAGAATAGAGGGTTTCTAAAACATATTCTTTTAGTGGTTAAAAGTCAAAGCATCAGAGACAAAATCCAAATATATATGTGTTTGAAATAGATGATACACTTAATGGAGTCCATATTCTGCTTGTATTAGATGCATTGTCCTTGCATTAGTCAGGTTAGCTTGTGCCCAGCATGCCTGATCTGGAAGTGAACAGAAACATGTCTCTTCGCTCTTTATTCTTTTTGTGTCTGAAGTTGGCGATTGAAATTTATTTCACACCTAATTTCGGATCATGCCCATTATCAACAGTTTAATAGACTCTTCTCATTATCAGCAGGAGCCATCTACTAAAGGGAGATGGCCTATATTTTTTATAACTTTACTTATGTACAATAAAAAATGAATTCTTTTCAAAGGACATCTAAAATTTACTGAAAGCTGAGAAAAATAGATTCTGAGCACAGGACTTGTAAAGCCTAATTTGTTATGGCTTTTCTACATTAAAAGACTAAGATTAAAGGTGACAGAATTGATAAAAGCAACAATGGCTTGAAAGTTTAGATCAGACAATTCTCTCTTTTAGTTTGAAGAATAAAGACTCAAACTCTTGCTCAGGTTGTAACAATAGTAGAAAATGTTTATTTACATGCACAAAAAAAGACAAAGGGATATATACAAAATATGAGAGAAAGAAAAGGGAGAAGAGAATTCTTTTTACTTAAAGGAAGAAAAAAGCTTGCTCAAAAATATTTCTCTGAGTGCCTAAAAGTTCTTTCAGCAAGTAAATTGTTCCTAAGAGGTTAACACTCATATAAAATTTCTTCAGCACTCATGTTGAAGGGGAAACAATTAAATGATCCATAGTTTGTAGTTGAGTGAGTTTGAAGGCCAACAACAAGAATTTCAAGGCTCTAGGATGCAGATCTTGAGTAGTTTTAATAGAAGGATGACATTCTGTCTTTAGAGCCCAGCATGTAGATTTCTTCCTTGAAACAGGTTCCAAAGATGAGTGGTATTACTGTCATCAACATGATATTATTACAGATGTCAAATGCTCACTGTCAAAGCTATGCATATTCTTGATATCTATGAAGATTAGAAGGCTCAGAAATATTGCGAACTTTTCCCTTCAAAATTGCTTATACACTTTCCCAGCCCTCTTATTTGTTAGAAAATATATTCTTATCTCTGATAAGAATCAAAGATTTGGGAGATGCTTTTGGAAGCAAGGATCTAACAAGTTGTGAGCATTAACTTTATGGCACCATAATCAGGGCAAGGGTGGTCAAATTCCTTTTTATATTTTCCAGTTCTCCTGTTTGTCAGAAAATATATTCTTTTTGTACAATTTTTTTCACTTAGTAATTTCCTCCAAAAATTTACCCTTGAAGCCCCAGGTTAATTTTCTTTATGCTTTTTTAATTGTGCAAGCCTAGTTTTGTACATAATATTAGATTAGAAGTACCAAGTAAGGGTTATCATAATTATTAAGATTTTTTAACTTAAGAATCTGTAGTGAGTGCAAAATAATAACTCACTTCAAATTCGGGTGAACTGAGGAAGAAGAGGGAAAGAAATTCGAAGCCTATGTAAAATTTTCTTTGGACCAATGAAAACCTTGCCTTCACAGAAATTAGCCAGTTAGTTGAGAAGAAGAAGAAAAGAAAATAACAAGCCTATGCGAAAACTTTTTTTTATATAAAATGAGAAGAAAATTAAATTAGAGAAGAATGTTTGAAGTAATGAGAAAGGTTTTGTTTCAGTTCCTAGTGACCAGCATTGAAGTTCTCGCCAGTGTAAAAATTACTTGGCAATTATATTATCAGCTTCTAACCAGCACGCAGAACTTCAAATAATTTTCTCTCAACAATCCAGGAAAGCTAAGTATTTCAAACCGTCTCTCTTTGTCTATTTTTGAACGTATGTTAACCATATATCCTTTCATTGAGCAACGAATTCTCATCTTTTGTCATAAACATTTTTGAATATTATTTTGTGTCAGATCATTTAATCAGTTTTATGAACATTTTCTCTTCATGATAATACATTAAGACTACGGACTTTAAGAATTCTGGTTTATTTTCCTAAAACGAGCTGCTGACACAACTTCAAGTGTGTATATTTGTGAATAAATTCCTTATTTTGTTTCGTTAAAATTCCCCATGTGTTCATCCTTCATTAATCTTCGTGGCCCTTGGGTAAATCAACCATTCATCTTAATCCCTAAGCCTCACGCCAATATAAGTTTTCTTAACTGTTTGAATATTTCTCTCTACCTTGCCATTCACTTGAGGGTACTTCAGATGAGTTTTTTACACGCTCAAAATCCAATTTTTCCGCGAATATTTTGAAGCCGCGTTACTTGAATTCCATTGTCATTATTGACTGATAATTGGCGATTGATAACAGTCTGTGGAGTGCCAAATTTGGCAAAAATGTTTTTTTTTTAAAGCTTTCTAATGACTCTCGTTGAGTTGCACTAGACTGTAGTGTAATGACTACAGCCATGTATCCGATGTTAAATCAAAATAACCAAAATCTTTTTCATTTTGGGCCCAAACATTTCAGTTCATTAAAAATACTGTTTCAGATAGGAGTTCAGTAACTTATATATATATATATATATATATATATATATATATACACTCAGTAACTTGTGTGTGTGTGTTTAAATGTATATAAGTAATAAAAATGTCAAATTAAAAATAAATTAATTTTTTAGAAATTGCTTTGTTTAGTTTACGTTTCGGATACGAAACTGAGAAAATGTGGGCCTTTGAGAAAAATAACTTTCTTTAAAAGAGAAAATAGAGCCTTGTTGAATTCGCTGTAACCGAGAGGTGAAGTACGTCGAATCAAACAAAAGCGGAAGCAGGTTCGATTCCTTTATTCCTCATTCTTTATCAAGGATTTCGCGAATGCGCGGTCCGATAGTCGTAATAGACACAGTTTAAAAATGAGGTGTCTATTTTAAATACGAGTATCCACTAATAATGTTTGAAGTGTTTTGATAAAAAAAAAATTATGTATTGAAGCCAATTTGGTGAAAGGCTCAAGATTCACCAAACGTGAGGGTGGGGAAGTCAGCCATAATTCGGCCCATTCCAATTTCTCAAAAAATAATTTTGAAAGATACCGATTAACCCATAATATTTGAAAATTTTGAAAATTGTTTTATCACTTTAATTGTATTAATTAATAGTATTTAGATGAAATGTGACTTACTGAGACTTTAGTGAATTTTCCGCTGTTACTAAGGATGGAATTTTATTATATTGGTGCTTGCCATGGGTACTACTTTCCCTGTCAATAGTGCATTTGTGTAAAGACATTCTATAATTAGAAAATGTTTAATTGCATTTATTAATAGTTTCAAATTTGTAACTATTGGCCCTAATGCATGTGAAGATTTCGTTACAATGTTCATAAAAGTTTTTTAGAAATGAAGCCTGCAAAGAATGGAACAATAAAAAGAAAACAAGTAAATTATGCTATTAAGAAACTTCTTAAACTGGCAACTTGCAAACTTGGAGGAGTCCGAACAGAAAATTGTTTACCCCAAACCAGTACTAGTCATATTAAAAGAAACCTGCAACGAACTAATTCAACATTTGTCCTCAATTCACTCATTAATTCCTGTATCAAGTGATCCAGCAAGTGGGCCAGAACAAATGTCGGATTCACAGCGATGAGACATTGTCAAATGAGAACATTAGCAAGCGATTTTCAGTTGTCCATTATAAACTCTGGGGGAATATGAAAGTCCATTTGGTTGTGGTTCCAATACATAGAGAGGTTTATCGAAAAATTGAAGGATAAAAAATGGTACTTCCCGTCAAAAGTGATTTAACCAGTTGATGCTGCTTCAAGAGGGAATCCTTAATGTTTCTATCATAGATAAGAAATGTAGCTTTTTTTTCTGAAGGAAAGCAAGTTTGGGATGTTTTGGAGCCACTTATTGACATTATGCTAGAATTATGATGTTTCTTTCAGAAAGAGACCTTGTCATAAAGGGTTAGAAAGCCAACGATGAAAACTTTCGGGGATTGTGTGAGCTTTTGGCAAAAATGATCCAATACTGAAAGAATTGGAGAATAGGATCATTTGGAATGAAAGCCAGAACTACTTGAAGAGCACAATACAAAATGAGTTAATTCAATTGCTTACAAAAAAGTCAAGAAAGAAAATTTGTGACAGTTAAAGTTAGCTAAATTATTTGCTATAATTCCTTATTGTATACCTGATGTATCCCATCAAGAACGATTAATTGCCATTGTTCGTTATGTTCCATGTGATCCAGAAAAAGAAGTTTTTTTTTAGTTACGTTTGGATCATTGACCGTTCAAGTAAAGTCTTGTTGGATATATTTTTGGAACGAAAAAAAAAAAGTATAAAAATATTATTCCCTACCAATTCCAAGTTCTTGTGCCAAATACAAAAACTTATTTTAGTAGGAATAGTAAAATGCGCAAAATTACAAGACAACCACTGTGTAAAATTTTCAAAGGAAAAACACTTTTATTTACACAATTACGAAAAAAGATACAAACTCTAATGGCCTGGGCTCTATTTATTTAAAAAATTAGGCTCACACCTGCTCCACTGTTTGGGTGTTACTAGAGCTTGAGACCACGACTCTCATTGGTCAGTATATAAGAAAAAATAATTTCCATAAACTGGAAATGGATCCTTCACAAATTTTGGTGGGTTTCATCCGCTGAGCCGTAAAGGTCATAAAAATGTAACAATTTTTACACAACCACCTGGCCTTCGTAAAAATACACTTCTCTCTCTCTCTCTCTCTCTCTCTCTCTCTCTCTCTCTCTAAAAAAAAAGAGTTTATAAAACCAACCTAAACGATTAGAAATTTATAAAAGGCTAGTAAAATAATTTATTTTATAAAATACTTATAACTAAATCTTTCAAATTGTCGGGGCCAGCCATACGATAACGGAGCCAAAATGAAAGTAAAAGGGGTTTGTATCCAATCCTGAGTTTTTTAAGTAAATCCTAAAGTTCTGTATATGCTGTACGCTAACCATTCACTGAATCTGGGTGTTGTTGACAGTGTAAAGTTGTCTACTAAAGCGTTTACATTTTTCGATGTTCTGACAAGGTTGTACACCATATTTTCTTCGTTCACGCAACGCTGGAGTATTTTAAATGCAAATTTGCAATTGTCAGTCAGACACACGTTGGCAAAGTCGAATCACCTATCGATTCTATTTGGCAGATGTTTTGAAGACCGTGGAAGAGTTATATATAGAGAAGCAAGTTGGAAGAACAGCCACTAAGGCTCGTTCTATTAATAACGCAAATCGCATCATGGAGTTTAATTTTTGCCGTTTATCATTTGGTATAACATCCTTTTTTTTTTTTTAAATTAACAAAGCTAGTAAAACGATCCAATCCTACAGAGGATCTCTCCTTGTGTGTCATGGAGAATGTAATCAATGTAAAGCAAAATGTTTTTTGGAAAACTACCTTTTAAATGGCTGCCCCAGGGCTGTCACAACTACCTGGGAAATTGCAGAAGACCTAGAAAATATTTGCATTTTCGCTCCTATTCAAATTGGAAGAAGGAAAAAAATGTTTTACTCTGAAGATCAAGATAAAAGCATTGACTTCAGGAGTGACATTTTTTCTGCAACTGATGGACCATGGTTTGTAATCTGTCATCAAGGGTTTTCAACAGATTGATGAGGTTGCTGATGTTTTTCTGGGATTGTGTGAACTTTTGGCAAAAAAGGATCCAGTAATGAAAAAATGGAGAATAGGATCATTTGAAATGAAAGCCAAAACTACTTGAATAGCACAATACAAAATGGGTTAATTCAATTGCATTCAGTGAAAACAGCATTCAGAGAAAGATGGGAGACATCAATCCTTTTAAAATGGAAACAGTTTGATCGGATTGTTATGAAAATAAAGACAGTTTGAAAACTATCATAGATTTTCTAAATTACATCAGTGCAAAATGTCTGCAAGAGATTCATGCAAATGTCTCAGTTTCAAAGATCTACAATGATGACATTGTTGCGGTATTGACGGATTAAATCAATCCGTACATTTTTTTACTTTACAAATGTGTAATCAAAGAAGGGAAACGACACGAAAAGCTGTTTTTATAACAAACAATATTTATATTTCTGCATGTCAATAATATACAAGCATAGAGGTTACTTCCCATTACTGGAATTTCTTAGAGTCCTTAACGAAGGAAACATTTTTATCTGAGCTCATAGAAAGTTGAATGAACTTGCCGCTTAAAATATTCACTGTGAGAGAGTAGAAAGAATTCTGTAAAGCTGAGAATAGGTTGATAAACCTTTAGTTTCAGAAGAGTTGAAGGAGTAAATGTTCCGTAATGTTGGTAATTAAGTTTCTGTTGCGTGTAATGTTCTGTAATATTCAGGTTTCTGTTGCTAGTAATGTTCTGTAATGTTCCGTACGTACGTATCTGTACGTGTGTGATGGCGTTTCATAGCGTTCGCCTGAAATGGGTGGAAACACTTTTTCTTAAAGTCCTACATTGTTGGTAGGCAAGAGAAATTAAAAGAGGCTAAACGAACTTGTGTCAAAGTATTTATAAACAACGTGGTCACGTGACAGGCTCCGGAAGGCATAGACAGATTTTGGTGGAATTGTATTTTTGTCAGGTCAGGAACTAGGTCGATGTTATTCGGACGTAGTTGAGAACATGATTTAAATATTAACTGACCAATGAGAAATGAGAAAAATATCAAGGCTCTGTGATCCACTATTTACATATATCTTCATTGGCTATGTTGCCAATTTGAAAGAAAATGTGCCCAGATTCTGAAATATGATCACCTTATTGATGCTTTTGTTGATGGAAAAGCTTGTCGGAAACCTTTCTGTTTCGATAATGAATGCATCTCTATCTATAAAAGGCAGGGTGTGTGTGTGTGTGTGTGTGTGTGTGTGTGTGTGTGTGCAATTTTCGACGGATTTGCACCAAAATTTACATGCACATGCTCCAAGTTAGCGGGAAGGCCAAGACTGATTTTGCGTTTCCCAACTACCATCGATAGTGGAAATAATCGATTTTATCATGCTTGTACGGCAGTTTTCATATAGTTTGCGGCCATTTTCTACTGGCCAGAGTGATAGCCTATAGCTGGCTGCCGCGAATAGGCAGGAAGATTCTATTGGCCAGCGTGAGAGCCAACAGCTGACTGACACGAATGTTAACTAGCATGCTAGCATGCAAAAAAAATTGATAGCTGCATTCGTCACAAGTGGCAAAAATTTAAATCTGCATGGTACTTTACTCCAATTGGCTCATTCGCTTGCTTAAACTCAACGTTGATTCTGATTCCGCAGAACTGGGTTGGGTGGGAGAAAGTATTTGTTGTTAACATTCTTTTTTCATTCGGTTTTTCCAGTTACGAGTCCATTTTTAAAGCTGATCGTTTTGTGTTCATTTTGTTTAGTTCTTTCTTCGTAACAGATTTAATGTTTAGTATAGAGCTTAGAAAAATTCGTGAGATAGGCAAGAAGTAAGGCATGTAGCAACATCAGCACGGCAAAGGGCACTCCTTTAAAGGCAAGGAAGGGCAAAAATATTTTAAGTCAAGTGATAGCGATTGCTGTATGAGTCGTACGATTTTTGAATCAAGCCCGGGCATCGCCGGGTCATGCTGCTAGTTAAATACTATCTTTCATATGATAATTATCCCAACCTTCAAAGCTTTATAAACTACTGCACAATGCCTGTTGTATCTGGTGTAATAAATGCTCAGATGTGAAATAATGTTGTAAGAATTTTGCCTTTTATTTCGATTTATTCATTTACGTATACCTACTTTATATCAATTTAGTTCATATTAACTTTAACTGTTGTCCGAAATAGATTGGAATGCATTTGTTGTTTGGGTAATCTAAAGCAAACATTTCGTTGTGGCGGGGGTGGGGGGCATAGTTTGACTGACACAGAACCGCTTACTAACATCTGTCGTAATCGTTGTGGGTAGATTCTTTTGTAGTATTGTATGATTTATTATTTTCTTAGTCTTGATATGGCTTCAGTGTGAAGATTGTCATGTCAAAGCTAACGTAACTTCTGAGTAATTTGGGATGAAGTTACACAAATAAATGGTCATGCTTGAAAACCTTTTAACGGTCTTGCTTAACCTTGTGTAAGGCTAATAATCGCTTCCACTTTAGGTGGATCTAGCTTCCGTTTTTCGCTTGTAAGAAGTTAACTACAAAGTTAACTGCCATGTTTTGATGGATGTCAGTTATCTCCTACTAATTTTCCCTCTGAAAGTTCTCCACTGCCTTAACCAGGTATTGAACTCACCTTCTTTGGGTCTGTCACTGGATCTTTAAGAGGGAAAATTAGCAGGAGATAACTGACATCCATCAAACATGGCACGTGGAACTAGAACAGTCTACCCCAGTGATCGAAATAAAGAGTTCAGTTCGAAATTCCAACCACCTGAAGAAGGCCGGAGCGTACAACGGCCGAAATATTGTGACAAATATGGCGACAAAGATGAGGACAATAGTCCGACTAATGTAAATACTGTACATAATACCTCATCTCAGAAATATAGACAAAATTAATTCGGTAATATACTTTTTCAATGCCCGAGTTGATTAAAATTTTATTGTGGTGTTGTTTAAATTTAATCTGATAGATCAATATTCTGTATCTGTTTATTTCACTGTCTGGATTCTCTAAGAATCAGATCGGTTAAAAATATTGATCATGTTCATCCTTACCTTGTGTGAATCTTCGTCTGAAGAGATTTCTCGTGTATAAATTTCTTAAATCTACATATCTTCGCAAAATGTCCTTTGTTATTGCATTTATCGCATGTTTTTGTAGGACAGTTATTTCTGTTCTAACTGCCGACACAATATTTGCATGAGTTTGTGAAATTTGGATTTTGGCGGGCCTTTTGTCACTTGCTCCATTGTGGAAGCTCTCCTTTTAAAAGCCTGAAATTTCTGACAATGATGATATATCAAGTGACGTCGTTGCAAATCAAAATTCTAAAATTTCAGACTCTCTCTGTGATAATACATTGAGAGTGTGGAGGACTTCACCACATTAATTTAACTTTAGATCAGGAAACAAAACTGACGTGAAAAAGGATAAGCAAAACACATCATTACACATAAAATATGTATTTAACGAGATGTACAAGGATGTGAAAGAAGGCATGCATTGTGTAGTAAAAAAGGTTGAATAAAACAAGTTGTCTCTCTTTAACTATTATTTTGTATTCCAAAGTTCACTGAAAGAAAGTTTGTGATAGTTTCTTGTAATAAATGTTCTCAACAGTTTTGCTGTGTAAGAAAAGATTATGTGAGTGTAAGGAATGTTCAGCATGTTGGTGGTGGTGTAAGTGAGAAGATTGGCGCATGGTTTCAACTGTCGTGGATTCATTTGACAGCTGAAATCTCACTCATTATCTAAGAATATTTCTTGCTTATATAGGTGGCCATAGGCTCCGAATCGCTGCGCGGGAAGAGTTATTCTTCACGTGCAGACAATCTGATTGGTTGGCATTGACCAATCATCGAGTGAGTTTTGGAGAGACTCAAGAAAGCTTCTGGGATCCGTTTCTCTCAAAAGTGCAGAAAATTGACATGAAAATAAAGCGATTACAAAATTGTCGCATTGCTGCAATTTGTAAATTGTCTATAATAACGTAGTGGTGATTAATTAACCAATGAATGCTTGTCGTTATATGTGATTTGTATTTGTGTATGTACGTAGGTGTGTGCGATACAGATCGGCACAAGAGATAGTGCTATATCTGTTGATAATAGATATTTGTTTGAAAATGATAAAATATCAAGTGACATTGTTGCAAATGAAAATTTTTAATTCTCAGACTGTCTCTGTGATAGTACATTGAGAGATAATAGATATTTGCTTGAAACTGATAAAATATCAAGTGATGTTGCAAATGAAAATGTTAATATTTCAGGCTACCTTCGTGATATTATTTCGAGGGATAGTGTTATATCTAACAATAATAGCTATTTTTTTTAAACTGATAATATAACTAGTAACTTCATAAAAAATGAGAATTCAGAAATTTGAAACCCTCTTTGTGAGTGAATTAAATGAAGAAAACCTTGTTAGTGATTATGACAAAGAAAAAATGGAACACTTCGAAAAGTCTATAGGAAATTGCTATTATGTAATGTTGCCTTGGGATGAGGAAAAATATGCCCTTTCTAAACATGCCGTTAATGTACAGAGTGGAGGTGTAAAAAGATTTAAAGCAACAGAATCTGTCTGAAGATTATGCTGAAGTATTTAACAAGCAAGAAGTATAGGGGGTCGCAAATCAGATAGATATCCCTCCTGACAGGTTTGAAAACTACATTCGAATAAATCTGAGGACCAAACAACTACCAAAATAAGACATGTCCTTAATTGTTCGCTTAAGGTTAAAGAGGCTCCTTCACTAAATAAAGCATAAACCTCATGGGAAACGTATTGGAATTATTGTTATACAATGCTAACAAACATGTTGTTTTAGTTAAAAACTCTACCAAGACCAGGCCATTTTGTTTTCTGGGTTGCGTTCTGGTGATGACAATAAAGTTCGATCTGTGAAGATTAAGAGAGCTGATGGAACGACTCAGACGCATTCAGTCAATCTCCTGTGCCCGCTTGCGTTGTCGTTAACACATTCTGCCCAACCAAATATCTCTCCTGAAGATAACAATGAAAAGCCTGGCACACTCAGGATGCTTGTAGCTCCATGCCAGGTTCCAATCAAACTTCTGAATCCACCATCCAGACTCTGAAGCGTTCCCTAAGAGCCAATCGAAAAAGAAGACACTCACTAGATGATTCTTATATCTTTTACTAACTGCTGTTTTTGATGAATCGTTTAAATATAACTATTTTAGTACACTTAGTCCAAGATATAATAAAAAGATTAACATAGTAAAAACTGTTGATTCTGGTAAACTTTCGTAACATGATTTTTTTTTTCAAATTTATTATCAATAAACTTAAACAGTTGTGAAACCACATACGCATTCTTTTCTACATAATATGATTAGGATAATGTCATATACAATAAATTTTTAATTGCATTCATTTCTGAGGGGAAGATCATGCAGAGGCTTCCTTACTTTGCTCAATTCAGTAGTAACGGAAGTAATCAGCAGGGAACAACCGGAAGTCCCAGAACTCATAAAAATGCTGACTGATCCATATTCGGCCTCTTTTCCAATTTTCCTTTTCAGCGGCCGCTACCTTCAAAGCCCAGCTCGAAGGACAACTCACAGCCCTTGCTACAGAAGACACATGGCTTGTCCTGGCAGCTTGACTTGAGATCTCTGTTCCTCGTAGGAGCAAGCAGAAAAATCTCCCTTTGAGACACCTACCCAAAGGAAAAAGTACTCACAACCTTTGCTGCAGAAGACCTTGTACCAGTCCTAGCAGTTTGACACTTAGATTTCTCGCTGATCGGGGGAATAAGCGGAGAAATCTCACTTTGAATTATCTACTCTAGAGAAGAATTCTATTAACTGGGAAACCCACTCTTTTTACCTGCAAAATACCACTATTTTGCACTCTCTCAACCGCAAATAAAAGCTGTTAAACAGTTATTTTATGACTTGGGCTTGTTCATTCCACTCTATATATTGTCAAGCTCACACACAGATACATGTAACCAAGGAACAATTTCTACATGTCATTGTGATTTATTTGCTACTTGAAAAAAACAAAAAAAAAAACAAGGACTGAATTCATCTCCTAAATAACATTGATGAAGGGCTGCTAAGACAAAGGGCATAGCAAGGCAATGATAAATTGAGAAATCAATTGTGAAGTGTGTTGGATTGTTGTTGTACCTCCAGAGAACAAATTCACCACATGCATGAAAAGCCAAATAAAATAAAATAAAAGTCGACAGTCATTATAAATGGTGGGTGGAAAAATCAGAAAATGTAATAAACAGGTGTTGACTTTAAAGCTTTTATCATCAAGGGTAAGGATCTGGGGCTCAACCCTATTGAAGAGTAACATTCAGAAGAAACAACAGTCTGTCGTATGCAGTTACTGCTATGTGGTTATCCATTCTGATGGTCAGACAGATTCAAGATATGTAATGTTAAATTTGAAACAATAGAAAAGCTAACATAATCAATAAATTATGTTTGACTGATGACAGTTATAGAATGTCAAGAAACTTGTATGACCACATGAAATAATATGGGATATTGTGTTAATCATATATATATATATATATATATATATATATATTTCTATGGTCTCTAGCTTTTGGATTTATTTATAAATAAAAATAGTTTAACTTTGTTTATGTAATAAAACCCAATACTTTACCCCCAAAAAGTTATAAATATTTTTTTTTTACTAAAGATGAATATTATAAGCTGTAATTTTTAAGATACATTGCTTAGTCTGAAGTGCCTAAAAGGTAGGTATGTTTGTTTTTTTCTCTGGAAATTTTCCAACCCCACTTCTGAGTTTATTAAAAACATCCTATTTATTAATTTTGCACTTTTGACCCTTTAAATGATTTTCTGACACCAACTTTTATTACCCACCCCCTCCTACTGTTCATTGCATATTAAAAAAAATTCAACCTCTCACTAATTATTAGGACTACATCTTGTATTAGGTACCAGAGATTATATGAGTATATTCAGAAAATTTCGCCAACATCACGTGGTTAATATTAACTGTGAAAACACTGACTTGCATAAAACTTCTGACATCTTATTACAATATAAAACTCTGTGAACTTTGTATCTTGTGTGTTTGCCAGAAGTCATATATAGAGAGTAGGGAAAAGAAAGATATAAATTTATTTTTGTGTAAGAAGTGGGGGATGGAGCTGATTTTCTTATGAGAAAGTGTATAAAACACATGAAATCTAGCCCCAAACAGTATACACACAGGTCCACGCCACTCTCACTTGTGAACTTCATGACCTCATGCTAAAAGCAACAGCGCTGACAAACTTCAAAGAGACCATTTCAGACTATGGCAACACTGTCCACAGTAAGAAACAAATTCTATCTCTTGTATCCTCTTTACTATGAACCACACACACACGTGCTGGCTTTTTCACACAAACACACATTTCATCGTTTCTCACATACTTACAGAGAATTTATATTTTATTTCAGAATTTTATTAACCCAAACAAAAAGACATTACTTTCTAATCTATGAGCAATTGCTTGTATTCTTGTTGTTTTATTAATGTTCATTTGTTGAAAGTACATTGTCTTTTCTACTGAATTTTATTCTTTCAATTCTAAACAGCCGAATTATGTGCAGCCCTACAACTATATTTTATGTTATTGAATACCAACACTCCAAATTTTGACATTCCAAGTTCTTATTGTTCAACTTTCTTCAAACAATTTTTTTAATGTTGAAAGCAACTTCAATAACTGCAAATAAATGTATTTCTAAAATATCTCTACTTTCACAAACTCTTCATGAAACTAAATGTAAACAGTAATACAACAAGATTTGATGTTTATTAACAGCACTTACAGCAAATCATCCAGATATGAAACTCTGGCTTAGTGGCAAAACCCCGATTGACAATTCATTGGACCTGAAAGAGGAGCTTCATAGTATATTTAGCTGCAACAAACTATATTCCCATATTTTCATAATTGCTATTTCATAATGTTGTAAATAAATAGGATTTAACATGCAACCTTCTGAATTGCACAAAAAATATTGCACTTTATTGTTCACATTATATTATAAAGATACACAAGAAAAGTAACATTTGAGCAATCTGTAAAAAAAAAAAAAAATAAGAGCATTACTTTGTTTTACACAATCATTTTTTTGCTTCTTTTCTCAAAATCTTTATGAAATTGGAGCATTGTGGTTAGATGGGAAGTTAAATTAATATTCATTAAACTGTACAGTTCAGACATATGGTTAATAGTTTTCCTATGGGAAACTTTCATTGTTTGTGAAATATGCTTGAGTAGGCACATAAAGATTGGACTTTTAATCTTGTACTTGTAAGAGACAAGAAAAAGAAAAGGGATTTTTTTTTTTAAAAACAAAAAAATTATGTCTATCAACTTTTTGTAACCTTTGTCTTTTTCTGGAGCAATGAAAAATACTCTTTTAGTTTAGCAAGTACTCACCTAACCTTATGTTACTACAAACGATTGGTGGAAATTTAAAATTCTACCTTGAATATCAATTAAATTCTAATGCCTTTATGGAAACAGATCTCAAAGGGATTAGTTCTTTTCTCTTGAATGCAGTTTCAGATGACGGGTCAGGTTATGAGAAATGGAGAAAGCCCGAGAACAAAATTTACATGTGAAAGGTTTTTCCCCTGTGTGTGTTCGGGTGTGCTTTGTTAAAGAACTGGAATCTGAGAAAGCTCGTTGACATATACTGCATACATATGGCCGCTCAAGAGTGTGGGTTCTGGCATGACCCATCACCCCACTAAAACGTACAAAATTACGACCACAGTAACCACATGTAAACGTTGTGTTCTGAGTCCGGTGAATTTTAAGGTGAGCTTCGAGTTCCTGGAACTTTGGGAAATAAGTCCGACATAAAATGCATGTGTTTTTGTTAATCAGAGTTTTTTGATGAGGACCTGGAAAAGTTGAAGTGTTATCAGTAAGTGTCTTTTGATTATTGTTCTGTACATAAGTTTTGGCAGTGTTGCTCAAAGTCTGCTGGACTTTTTGAAATGTATAAACAGAGTTAAAGTCTTTGTCATCTACAGATATATCACAATCTTGATCCCCATTCACAGAGTCTGTAATCCTACTTAAGACAGTTTCAACAGAGACAGTATCATCATCTTCCTTGCTGGATGACATTTTCAAGGGTTCCATAGTTTTAAGTAACAATTCTGAACCGTTTTTGACCATGCTTGTTTCAATGCTACTTAAGGAAGAACGTGGAATTATTGAAATGGGGTTTGGATTTTCTGTTTTTGACTGTGGTACTTGCTTTGACTTTAGATGTTCTGAAAGCAAAGTTTGTGTATTGGGTTTTGGCTGAAACTCATTAATTTCAGCAGAATTATAACTTGACAGAGACTTTAAGAGCGAAAATGTTTTGGAAAATGTATCTGAGAAAGTATTTGTTTGATTTTCAGACTCATTTTTAGTGAAAGAAATATGTAAAGCTTGTTTATTGTGAGACTCAACATCATTTTCATTGCAAGATACAAGATGATCAGTTTTAACTTTGGCCTCAGAATTGAAAGTGAGTGATTCTTTAGAAACAGGTGGCAAATGGTTATTGGTTATTGGCTGGATTATTTGAGAGAAAGTGTCAGACAATGGTGTGCCTGAAAAGGTGGGAGTCGTAGTGAGGACATTTGATTCATTTGGGGAACAAGAAAGATATTCTGGTTTTAACTTAAGAGAGATTTCATGGCTGTTCAAGAGCTGATTAGAGGAAACATGATTGTTAGAAGGTGAAATGTTCAAGGCAGGAATTATATTCAACAAATGGTCAGTAGTAATTTCAGGAATTGATTGAGAATGAGGTTTTGTATGAGAAGAGATATTTTCAGGAACAGTATTTGCTTGATGACTTTTTGATTTGTGATCTGATGAAAGGGCAGAGTGTGAGGTTGATGGAACAGGATTTGTAATTGTGTGAATCTGATGATTAAAAATGTTGCTTTTGTCATCATAACATGAGAATAGGTTCTGCAAGTGACTAGTTGTCCCCTTGCTATGATCGGCTACAAAACTGACAGAATTTGAATGCGAATCATCAGATTTTGGTAATACACCAAATGATGGCACCTTATTTTTACTAAATAGCTGATTAACATTTACTTCCTGATTGGATTTCTTATTCTTTCTTTTAATATGCTGTGGCTGAGTGCTAATCTTTTGTCTTTCCCTTGAATGTAGTTTGAGATGTCGAGTTAGGTTGTGGGATATAGAGAATGCACGGTGGCAAAGTTTACAACGGAATGGTTTTTCTCCTGTGTGTGTTCGGATATGCTTTGTCAGTGAACTAGAGTCAGAGAACCTTTTGCAGCAAGTTTGACACTCATGAGGTTTCTCTCCTGTGTGTACTCGCAAGTGACCAACCAAGCCTCCATGACGAGTAAACTGTTTAGTGCAAAACGGACATGGGTACATTCTCACATCTTTTTTATTCAAGCTTATCCATGGTTTTGTTCGCTCTGATCCGAATCTCAACATCTTCAACCTTTTGCTAGGTGATCGACTGTGGAGAAGGCTGTTAGCATCTGAGTTTATCTTACAACAGTTTTGGTATTTGCTTTGCTGTCCCTTGTGCACTGACATGTGCTTGGATAAAGAGGAAAAATCCCTGAATGATTTATGACAGTAGCCACACTTGGATACAGATGTGGCAATCTTGGGGTTACTTTCAATTTCTCTGTCATGATTCCAGGAATAATTTTGGGAAAATTGTTTTGAGCTGTTTTCATTTATGTCTGTCTCATTAGCAGAATTCATTAGAATTGATGAGAAAGGTTTTCTTTCCATCTGCAGGTCTTGTAGAGTTTGGCTTGGAACTTTCGATTCAAAATCAGTTGTCAAATTGGCTTCATTGTTATTCTGGCAAGTTTTCAACAGATCTCTTGACTCTGATTTTTTATTTGCTTGTTTTATTTCAACTGACTTAGCAACCAATTTTGTTCCTCTTTCATCTTTTGTAAAGGCTGGATAACTTTGCTTTGGTAAAAACTCTGTACTAGGCACAGAGGCATTATTCAAACACAAGGTAGAAGCATCAGAGGACTCTCGAGTAGCACCCAAAGAGTCAGGGATCACGTCATTATTCTTCATTTCTTTAGAAGATTCAAAAGTCATACCAGTAGATGATGTCAGTGTGGACCACAAAGTACCATTTGTCAAAGTTTTTAAATTTGTTCCTCTGTTAGTAACTTTTTTTCTAAAATGGCTAGAATCTGTCACACCAAAATTATAATTCTTGTTTTTCAAAGTTTTGTTATTAATTCTGCTGACTGAGGAGAGCTGCTTCTTCCTCTTAGTTGAAATATCCTCTTGAAAGGGCAGTGAAGGAATTGCTTTGCTGTTATCTACAAACATTTCTGTTTTTCCCCCTCCTCGATTTGTGACATCACTAATTCTTCTTTTACTATTGCCAAGTGGATTTTTCCTGCTTGCTTTGAAGATTTTGCTTGTAAATGAATGATATCGAAGATGGCTCTTTAAGACTCTGAAACTTGGAAATGTGGCCCAACAATATTTACAATGAATTAACCGACCACCCCTTTCTGCTGATCTGAATAAAGTCCCTGACTTATTGTTGTTGCTAGTATTTTGTTGTTTTTCTCTTGCATGTAGCTTAAGATGACGGGTGAGGTTATGAGAAATTGAGAAAGCTCGGTAACAGATGGTACATATAAAAGGTTTTTCTCCTGTGTGTGTCCGAATGTGTTTGGTGAGAGAACTAGAATCAGAAAATCTTTTGTTGCATGTTTGACACTCATGGGGCTTCTCTCCTGTATGTACTCGCAAGTGACCAATTAGACCACCATGACGGTTAAACACTTTACTGCAGTATGTACAGTGGAATTTGAATTTCATTCCATTAACGCAAGTTTTTGTTTGTGAAATTTGGGTTTGAACTGGATTCTTTGAAGATCTAACTGGTGGAAGATCAGATGAAGTAACAGAAATATGTGAAGATACCATGGCATTTGTCTCTTGTGTTTCTGCCTGAAAAGGACACAGATCCTTAAGTTTCAAGGATAAAGCATCAAATGTTCCAGATTTGGAAAAGTTTTGAATATTTTTCTCTTCTAGTGTGAAATCAATTGTCTTTTTGGAAATATCTGTTTTCCTGAAAGATTCAGAAAAGTTTAAGTCATTTTGTGAATCATCAGTTTTATTACCCACAATTTTTCTTGCAAGTGTAAGCAGAGATTTTTTATTATGAACTTGGATGTGTTCTGAAAGAACATTCATGTCATTAAATTGTTGAGGACAATAACCACACCGATACACTTGAGATGTCTTTACAGGTTGAGTTCCATCCAATGGTGCTTGGAGCATATTCTGCTCAAGAAGGGGCAGCAAACTATCACATTTAACAGGACATCCAGTATCACAATCATCAGTAACAATATTTACATCTTTTCTGGCTGTTGATGTAAGCTGTTGGTAATGATTATTGGAAAAAGGAGAAATTCTTTCTGATTTAATTTTTTGATTAACTGATCCACAGACACCACTCCAATTGGGATCTGCTTCTGGTTGACATTCTGTGTTGCTGACAGTGTTTTTAGAAACAACAGTGGATGAATTTTGATAGTGATTTAAATTAGAACTGGCTGGAATGGCAACCTCCAAATAATTTACACTTGGACCACACTTTAAGGTTTTATTTGATTCATGTTGCGCTTCAAAATTCTTAAGTGAATCATATCGAGAATTGGCTAAAAATGGAACAGAAATGACTTGCTCAAATTTTTCATTACTTCTGGTAAAATAGTTCTTTTCTCCAGATGGGCACCATGTTAACATGTGCTCTTGATTAGCATCAGAAGTTACGTCTTTTGTTTTCTCTGAGGAAAGGTTTGTTAGAATTGGTTTTATATCATTTTCAGCTATAAGAGCAAATTCCTTCTCACTAATCAAAGCAGGGAATTTTTGAATATCTTTAAAATCAAAATCTGTTAAATCATCTACCACAGATTGAAAGGAGTTTTCTTTCATTATTTTGTTTTCATCTACAGGGCCAAGAGTAGAATTTGAAGATGGTTCAACCTGGTCATCAAATGTATGAATAAACAGGGTTGGTATTTCAGAGCTAGTCTGATCCCGAGATGATTTTCTCACTGTGCTATATGAGGTTGATTGCAACTTGTTTATTCTTTTCTCCAAAGGTCTTGAATTATTGTGAATTCGTAAAGTTGCTTTTGTAGTGCCACCAACAGGGCGTGGTTTACTGAAGTGGCTGCCCTCTCCTACATGCAGTTTGTCTCTTGAATGTAACTTAAGATGACGAGTGAGGTTGTGGGAAATGGAGAATGCTCGGTGGCAATGGATACACTGAAATGGTTTTTCTCCTGTATGGGTTCGGATGTGCTTTGTAAGTGAACTAGAATCAGAAAATCTTTTACCACATGTTTGACACTTGTGAGGTTTCTCTCCTGTGTGTACTCGTGTATGTCCGACCAAGCCTCCAGGACGACTAAACACTTTATCACAATAAAGGCAAGGATATTTTTTTTCATTAAGCTTTGCAGCTTTGCTTTTGATTTCCCGTGGCTGAGATTTTGGTTTTAGACTCCTTCGCTTGAAAGTTTCATTACTATCTTGTCTAAGTTTTAGTCCAGAAAGAAGTTTGGGCTGGTGATGAATTGTTTGCTTCTGAATTTTTCTGAGTGCTGATCTAGGCTCTGACAAAAAACCAACTTTCCTATGTTGCCACGGACTTTTTGCATTTATAAACAAAGTTTTCTGTACATTTTCTATTGGAAGATTTTTACTATTGTAGATAGTTTTACATCTTTTTAATGAAGATGTTTCCTTGCTGCATTCTTCATGCCTAGTCTTTAATTGTAATGTTGATATCCTCTTGTTGTGGTGCTTAATTTTGCCATTATAATCTGTTCTGAAAGTCCTGACCATTTTATTGTCAGGATGAAGATACTTAAACTGATTTTGAATAATGCTTGTTTCTCTGCTCTCCTGGATACTAAAGGGATCAGCAAGATTTATAAACGAATCATGCAATATCTGATCAGTTGTATTCAGATGTAAGGTCATATTTGAAGAAGATGACATATTCATTAATATGGTTTCTGATGATTCAGTTCTTTGAGAGTTCTCTCTTTGATGTTCATTTAGTGAAAGACTTTGTCTTTCATCATGTGAGTTACTCTCTATCAAACTGGAAGTCATCAGTTTATTCTGGTCAATGTCAACTTTGTCCAATGCTGAAGAATCTAAGTTGTCATTATTTGACATTAAAAGCAAATGGTTTTCCTTTGCAGGAGATGAGTTAGACAACGTTGACACATCTGAAATGACTGTATTTTGGGAATTGGCCAAAGAATTTGGTTTTTCAAGTTTTCTTTTGGTTGAAATAATAGTACTTGCCTTGGATAGTGATTTAGCATGTATCTTTTGCAAGTGGCTGTTGAGTTCTATAAATGACTGGCATATTACACCACACTTGGAGCAAACATAAGACCTTTTTGCTTTTGAGCTGCTGCTATCATCAGAGTCGAGAATTTGCAATGTACTACCAACATTCTGATGGTCTCTTGAGTGCAGCTTCAGATGTCGAGTGAGATTGTGAGAGATGGAAAAAGCTCTGTGGCAAATGTTACACAGGAATGGTTTCTCCCCTGTGTGTGTCCGGATGTGTTTAGTGAGTGAACTGGAATCAGAAAATCTTTTGCCACACATCTGGCATTGGTGAGGCCTCTCTCCTGTATGTACTCGCAAGTGACCAACTAGCCCACCATGACGAGAGAACACTTTATCACAGTAAGAACATGGAAACTTCTGAATTGATCTTTTCCAATTTTCATTCTTATTTGAACTCACTGATGACCTATTCCGTTTGAGATTTCCCAAACTTGAATTAGCAGAGGCTGATAAACTTAATGGTTGCTGATGTATCTTGTCATTCTCCAAGACTTTTTGTTCTTTCATAAAGAGATCTGAATTTAGTGACACCTGTTCCACAGAATTGATAGAAGAATTTAAAGATGTGATACTCATTGCAGTATTGAAGGTTTTGTGATAAAGTGAAAAAATTATTTTGGCATTTGATCTGACCTTTTCAGAAAAACATACCATATCTTTTACATGCTGAATTTTTGGAGCATTTGCATTATGAAAGCCTTTTCCACAACAGCCTCATGTTTACAGCAATTTGATGTTATTGTTAAGAATTTGATTGGGAAATGATGACATCTGCTATAATGAATATTCTTGCTTATGTTGAACTGGCAAATGTACAATGAGTTTCAATGCACTCAATATTACTTCAGTCATTACCAATTTGGGCTTTTAATCATTAATTCAATTATATCAAATTCATAATAATTATTATAATTTCATTTAAATTTAAAAGTGTATTCTGCAAATACATATAAACATTATTAATTCTGTTTCTTGAATTCAAAGCACATGATATATCTAATTGATGTGTACAGTTTTTTTAGATAACCAACCTGTTTAATTTATAGTGAAACCATAGACACACACTTCACTTTCATTATTGTAAGTTACAGCTAAATTTCAAAGAATTCTCATGTCTTCTTTAATGATTCTTTTCAATTTCTAAACATGAGAGATTTCTTCAAATAATAAACATTACCGTTATTACAGTAATTCATTCACATCCACATTTGTTACAAAACTAATCATTATTTTTATTCAGATAAAATGTTTTTAATTATGTGGCTATAGTTTTGTAAATTTACAACCAAATTTTAGAAGAATGTTAAAAATGACATGCTTCAAATGAATGAAAAAAGAAACTGAATCTTTTCACATTTTGTTAAAAGCCCCTCACAAGAAATTACTTGAAAGAAACCTTAAGAGAATAATTTTTTGAGGATAAGAATTGCAGCCAATTATGTCTTTCTGATGAAATTGATGAACAGTGATGACTTGTTTGATTTCCCATGATATCGGTAAAGAAGAAAAACCTGCAAAAATACAAGAAAAATCAGTTACAGGTTGAAAACTGACTAAAAATAGTATCACTCAATATTATAGTTATATTTTTATAAAACTTTATTTTTATATCATTTTTACATGTTATAGAAATTAATATGAAATTTGATAAAACAAAAAATAAATTCCAGATCTGAAGAAGTTTTGTTACTGTCATTATGTGCAATAGTAATATTTTTAACTTGCTCGCAATTGCTACTGACAAATTCTACTCAAGTTTATATAGAATATCTCTTATCCATATATGAATGATCACACTCTTACATTTACATATTATGTCATCACCCTGAAATGGAAGGTCTTTATGCCGATCTTTTGCTTCTTCTATACTCTGTTCTATTTTTAAAATTTCCTTGCTCTACTTCTTCCATAGATCTTATTGTATTTCTATTTCTGGACAACCTTGATTTAGCTTATGTTCTATATTCATGGCAATATTCTTTCAATTGATCTTTCTTTGAACTTTTATAACTGTTTTGGAGATCTAGATTTTCATTACACTTATTTTCATCATATTTCATTTGTATAGGCATATTCTGATTATTGTCATTATGATCATCGTTCTTTATCTACTTTCATTTCTACATTTACATTTTAGGACATTATTTGATCTGCATCAGCTAGTATATATACAGCTCCATTATTTTTCAATTATAAGTGTATTATGACTTTTTGCATTAGGATTTTTGCCTTTTCTAGACTTGACTCCTTATTCTTTTAATAATGCATCATTTCCTTTATGACATTGTTAAGTGAGCTCTTCATCTTCCAAGCCTTTAACTTTTCTTAATGCTTTTTTAAGTGTCAACAAACCATTCCACTTAACCATTCGACCTTGGATGATAAATCGGCATTGTCAAATGTTCAACCACATAGTTTTTGCAGAAATTTTTAAACTCACTAGAAATAAATTGAGTTCCATTATCAAATATCACACTGTCAGGTACTCCAAACCTTGCAAAAACTTTGCACAAGAATTTAATTGTTATTGAGGTAGTAGGTTGTTTACACTTTAATATCCCTTTGTCCACATGTAGCTTCTCATCAGGGACTTCATCCTCACTATTCCCGAATGTCCTACGTGGAATTGTTTGAAAATCATTCTTTGTAGTGATAACAGAATTACAACTCTATCTGCATATAAAAGTACTCCATCACAAATAAAAATTGCTGTATTATTGTTAGCAGTTTTAATTTTAGTTTCACTCCATTTCAACTTAATGTCATTCAGTTTTTTGAATAAACGTATCTTTTAGAATATCAAAAAATTTGATATTGTCTATCATGACCAGCAATTCTTTAATAGTGTTATACACCAGGCTTTTAATTTCACTTTCAGATTCCAGTGAAGCTATCCCAGTATCTTCAAAATCTTCTTTACATTTTAATATCAATCTGGACAAGGCATCTGCATGTTGCAATTTCTTTACAGCAAAAATTATAGCAAACACTTCCTTTTCAATTTGACTGTAGCATTTTTTTTGTATTTGTCAAACTTCTTGAAGTGTAAATGACTGCTTTTATTGTGCCGTCTTTGAATTTATGGCCTATTACCATTCCTGTACCATATTCACTTGAGTCTGATGCTACTATTATCTCTCGGTGCAGGTCGTGATGTGTCAATGATAACTCTGAAATTAGTAGTTTTTTTAATTCCTTCAAAAGCTTTTTGAAATTCTGCTGACCAATTCCATTTCGTACCTTTCTTAAGGAAATTATCCAGAGGTGCTTGTAATTTGTACATATCTGGTGAGTCATGTCTTTAATGGCACTTCTTCTTGTGGGATCTGGTCTTCTTCCTTTTTCATTGATTATCTGACATAAATATGTAATCTTATTCATAAAGAATTGATATTTCTTTTCAGTGATTTTAAAACCATAATTATGTAGTCTCTGAAATACTTCCTGAATCAATTTTATGTGCTGTATTTTCATAACACATTTATTAAGTATATCATCTATGTAAGTCACAGTAGCTTCTAGTTCAGCCAAACTCATATCCACTATTTGCTGGAAAATACCTGGAACTAGTTTTACACCAAAGGGTAATCTTGTAAACTTGTAGAGTCCTTTATAAACTGCTGACATGGCCCATACTGAATAACCTTTCTTTTTTCAATAACTCTATGGTTTTCTAACCTATCAAGTTCAGTATTATTAGACTCCAATGCAGTAAAAGGTATCTTTCTTTTAGACACTGGTATCACATTTTCTTTTAATTTAAAAAATGCCTTTGACTTTGTACATTTTCCCAACTCCTCTGAGAAAATATTCATGAATTTATTTTTTTAGTTTACTCAGTGTTTTTAGCTGTAATCTTTTTCTCTGACGAACAATTAATTTTTCCACAGAATGAATTAATTGAACAATTCCATAGTTTAAATGATTCTAGTCAATCGACACCTAGTAAATTCAAGTTGGAATTTTTTAATACATATACATCTGCTTTTTTAGAACAATGTTACATGTGATTTTCCAAAGAAAAATTAATTTCTTGCCAGATTTCTTGCCAGATATACCCTCTTGCAACCTTTTTCTCAAGTTAGGTTTGCCAGTTCTGTTCCAAGTTCATTCATCAATAATTTTAATACTGCTACCAGTGTCCAATTGAAATATCACCAAAGTGTTATTCATTTGTACTGTCACAAATTTTCTATTATTTGAAATTTCCAGTTTTTTAGCTAGTAGTATGACTTTCAGCAACTTAATTTGTGTATTTCTTTTGCATTTCGACTTGCAGTAGCTTTGTTTGTGACCTATTTTTCCACAATTAAAACATTTTTTGGTTTTAAATGGTTGGTCCTTTCTGAAATGAAGCATACCACAGTCATAGCATGGGTTAAGTTTTGCAGTGTTTTTATTCCAGATTTTTTCGTTTGGTACTACTATCTTTTTTCACTCTACTTGTACTTCTGATGTGCTATTTGTTCGATTTTCGCTGTAGCATGCTTTAAATTGATCATTTTTTGGCATTCTTTTGCAACAGTTTGTATCATTAACTTTGAATCCTGTTCAAATTTTGTAAGGATTCAAGAGCCTATTTCTGCATTGTTGCTTGATGTTAGACCTTTAAATCTGTCTGTCTGGGGGTAATTCATCCAGTTTAAATTTCTCCTGCTCACAGTTGACTTGACCGGCATATGTGACAAAATCTGAATTCTTTTTACCAAAGATTTTTGATAATCTTGAGATGGTTTTCTTAAATCACACCTTTTCTGGAGTATTCGGCAAAATGAAATTCAAATATTTTCAAGTTCAGTAGGGCACAATTATCATAACAGAAGATGTACTTTCTTTTCATCCAACCACCTTTGACATTCTTCTCTGAAGATATCCTTGTACCTTCATAAGTATGATAGGAATGTAATGTTTTCTTCTGGGACATAACTAAATTCACTAATTGAGTTAGTGACTGAGTCTGGTGAAAATGAAATTGACACATTTCCTGTTCCTTGCTTTTCCAGGATTGCTTTTATCTGTTCTTGATATTCAATCTGCTCCCCTTGCATTTGTTGTAATAGTTGCTGAATGAATATCTTCAATTCTTCCACAGTATATTATTTTGTACAATTAGTCCTTAACTAGAAAGAAAAAAGTTTTTTTTCACCTAATAGCAGTATATTATACAGCTTTGAAGTTTATTGACTTCTGCGTTGGGGTATGAACATACACAAACTCCACAAAATTCTTTTCTGTGAATTTTGAATTTTCTTTGCCAACTGTTTTTGAGAAGAAAATTTTTTTGTCGTGCGAATTTGAATCCTCATCACCACTGTTATATCTTCATTCCATTAAATGAAGATAACATAATCAAGAAATATAATGTCACTTAGAGTCAACGTAATCTGGCTGAAATCGGTAGTAAGCAGATATGTTAGATCGCTACTATAACTTTTCACTTTCAATTTGAGAATAATAACTTTCAAAATGGAATGATTTATTTTGAGTAAAAATGGAAAAAATAACCAATTAAATTTGTATTTTTTTTACATATTTAAATTTCAAAGTTAAAAATGTTTTTAAAAACTGAATTGAATTTGATAAAATATTTAATTATTTGCATAAGGATCTTCAACTATAATGAAATACTTGACTTTACCCCAAATTTTATGAATTTATATTTGTATGAACTGAAAACAAAACTTGCAAAGTTCCTAATCTATTTTTTGAATAACATATAAAATTTGAAAAATATATTCAACTGACTAAAGTGTTTCTCTTTGTCAAGCTTTTTTCATTCAGTCTTCTTATTGTATGATCTCACTATAGTAGTGATACTATAGCGAGATCATACAATAAGAAGACTGAATGAAAAAAGCTTGACAAATTGAAGTCCTTAAAGCAACTACTTACAGGTGGGTATCCCAAGACAAAAAGGAAGACTCAAGAGGTGGACGAAGGTTCAGAAAAGTGTCAAATGAACACAAATGCAGGATAAAAATGTAGAAAACGTCAGAATAATGCTTAATGCACTAGCTGACACCATTTACCATAAATTCAATTTAAAATTGTCCAAGTAGACTTTACATTGCCACTTGGACATGCTCTTATACACTCTGAAAAGTGTCAGATTCAATCCAGAAACAGCAAACATGTTAGAGAATAAAGAAAAGGTTTGTAGAGGAACTCCTTGCATTTCAAGGCTAGAATTTGCTAATCTTCTTCCTGGACAAATAAAGCTTCAATATCCATATTTCAAGGAGTGAAGGGCGATCTCGAAAAGGTACAAAGTGCAGCGCAATTGCAACAACATCAAAAGGTGCCAACATACATGTAATAGGCTGTATCAACCACTTGGGCCTAATTTATAGTGAAGTCAGGTGAGGATCGTACACAAGTAACTTGTTGTGTGATTTCATTAAAAAGGCCTTGTGTGTAACCAAGGAAAATTAGTCACTCTGTCATTCTTGTCATTGACAATGTATCTTGCCACTCAAAAATTGAATCAGTCTTAGATGAAGAGGAATTTTCTGATGATCAAATTTTGCACAATCTGATTGAGAATGTTTGGTCAATTTTCAAAGATAAACTTAAGCATCAAAGAGAATAGGCTCCAGAACCTAGAAAATTATATAAATGCTGTCCTTGCAACGGTGACACTGGCAGTGTGCTCAAATTTTATGGCAGGCATCCAAGGCAAAATCACAAAGACATGACATTTTAATTAACATGCTTTATTTATAATGAAAATTCAATCATTTTCTTCTGTAGAATTATTTTTTATATTTTCTATTCATTTGGTTCAAAAGTTAATATTTTCAAATTTAAAGTTAGTGTTACATTTTGAAAGTGACTATTCTCAAAGTGAATGTGACTAATTCCATTTTAAAAGTTACGATTCTCAAAATGAAAAGGTGTAGATCTTTCTCTCTTACTCTCTACTGATGATTCTCAGTGTCAGTATATATGTCCAAGTCCTATTCTGAAGAGGGGGGATGTTCATCTCCACAACAAGAATATTTTATTATATTTGAATTTAAGTTCCCCACCCCAAATGACTCTAGGTATCTGTGGTAGTATATCTCTATGCTTTAAAAGTTATATTTTAGTGAGCAAACATACATTTTCCTATTGTCATAGAATCAATAGTGAATCTATAAGCCTTAAGGTAACTTATGATAATAGAGTCTATCTTCTGCAGAAGTCTAGGAATTGTTACACACACACTGTAAATGCTGAAGTAGAAAATTAAGGAACATATTAATATATAAATTTTTGCAATGTTAACAAACATATATTCATGTTCTTTTTAGTCTCTGAAATATTTTGTTCTAGTGAAGAGATTTATTGTCTTCAAATATGCAAGAATGTTTACGTTCATTAACACAAAAATAGTTTCATTTGGTAGAATAAAGAATACAGTTTTCTAGAAATAAAAAGAATCATGTTTATTTTCATTGACACAAAGACAAATTCCAATAAAAGCAAAAGGTTAAATAGAATTCTTAACTTATTGTTAGTAACCATAAAATGATGATGACAATCCTATCGAGAGAAGCTACAATAAAAAAGCAGCAGTAATAAGATGAAAGAAATACTAGTCAAAAATTAATAAGTTTATATATAAGAAATATAAACTTCCTTTTTTTAATCTTTACTGACATTTCACATTTTCAAAGTATAAAATAACCTCTGAATTCACTCAACTAGCAAAAAAAAACAAAAAAAAACTGGCACTTAACTAGCAAAAATACAAAATCTTAAATAATTTATTGCATATTTGCTAACACTCTTGGATTAAAATGTACATTAATGTCTGTAAGTTGCAGAGAACAATTTCAAAGTTCACTGATAAAAATAAAATTCATTTTGTTCATTCAACAGGCTAGATGTTTAAAACTCAAAGGGGATATATTCTTTGAGTCTCATTTAACCCAAACTGATAAAGGAAATTCTAAATAATGGGGAAAATAACTTGTGATTATAAGGAAAATGTTTTGAATTACTACAACCTGTATTGCAATAAAGTCTTAATTTTATTTAACATGTAATATATGACATTTCGTTCTCATGTAGACAAAACATAGAACCAAATTTGACATTTTTTTTTTAAATAAGGGAATTACATTGTTAGACAACCACCTACTTTTGCATCAAAATCCTAAGATAGCAATATTCCTTCTAGAAAGAGTTATTGTATTCCCTGGCCATAAGAATACAGCTCAATTTTAATTTGCAAAATTTTCTAAAAATAAATAAAAGCATAAACATCATCCTGTAGTATGCAGTTTAAACTTTCAGGACTTTTATTTTTGGGAAATCAATAGTTTCTTTGAACATTATTATTTTATCTTATTTATCACTGTATATTCCTCTGTGGAGTATAGAGTCACAGCTTTACTACTGCTGCTGTGGTTTACATAGACAGCAGGATTTTAAGGGATATAATTACTAGTCCTATACCCAACCAGTCTTAATACAGAGTTTTTCTTCTCCTAAACTGCTAGAGAGTCCACTTAGCCCTGGTATTAAACCAGGTTGCAGGGAGAAGAGATGGATTCATACCTTTTTAAGGTGATTTGTGTGAAAGTGAATAGACTTGGCTGAAATTTGAACATGACTTGCCAATGTTACTTTTCATACCAATAGCCAATATGCTACATGTACAACAGTAACAGTGCACAAAATAATTTTGACCATTAACATCAGCAAATTGGATTGGAACAATGTCATTTCCAGCTATGAAAATACAGAAATTTTTTAAATCACTTTATAGAGATGTAGCAATCAAACAATTTCTCAAATACAGATTACTAATGTCTAATAATGTTACTAAATAATGATAATCATACTACAACTACTATTATTAAGAAACTATAGAAGTGACTTTGCTAAGTTATGGCAATTAGTTCAATGTACAAAGCTCAGCATTCAATAACAAACATAGTGATGTCACTGGTGGGAAGACATCAAAATATTGTAAACAGCTGCAATGAATGTATCAACAATTCTTGAATTCTTTACATTTCTACTACAAATGTAAACAAAATTATGACTGATTTTTTTGTTGACATAAAGTCAATATTTTTTAAGGATGATCTCATTTTTCTAGCAACAGTGTTCTTCCAAATTTTAAAATTTCCCATCAGCTTTTAAGCTAGATAACAAATTTCATATCATAACTGAAAAGTAAATATGTTTGATATTGATATACTTGTCCCAAAGTGCATATTAAAATATATGTGTGATTTAAAAAAAAAAAAAAAAAAAAGGAAGAGGGAGAGAAGATGCTGTACTTTGATGTCGCATTTAAAAAAAATAAAGAATATGATAACAAAATAAAGTCTACACATCCCTACTTGTGGTTAAATTATTTCCTGCTTCAATTTAAATCTAAGTCAATTTATGAATTTCAACCCACCAAAATCATTCCAAAAAATTTATTTAATTCACTTTCTGTCCATAAAAAGCAGAAACTTGCCAATGTCAACATTTTCTCCTTTGTACCATGAAATGTCTTCATCTAGCCAACCCTAAAATTGATACAATTACAAACTATTCATATATGTAAACTTTATTTTGTTTCTTCAATTTTTTTTTCACTATTTTATTATTTACTTAATAACAATAGAAGTACATAGGTTCCTCTATCGTCCGGTTCACACTCCTCCCCAGTCTTTCAATTAGGAATAGGCTTATCCCTTGCTTCCTGCTTAGGATTGGGTTTCCTGTTCATTAAAGTCTACTTCAACTCTATACTTCTAATACTTGTCCTTTCCTATGCTAATATAACTCTACGCAATCTACCTTCTGTGGCTCTTGGGACTTGAATTGGGTGTGTACAATTGTAAAAAAACAACAACAAAAAACATACCCAATTATTAACCTGAGAAGCCAGTTGCATCATACGAGCTTACTTAGTTGTACTGCTAGCTAGCAGATTGTTAGTTAAAATAATGAGTTGATACTACCTATTTGTATTATTGAAATTTTATCAGTTACTAATTCACTACACTACATATTTCAATTTTATTTTTAGACATCAGCTAGTCTCAATTCTGAAAAGATAAGGTCGGGAAGTCAGAGTAACAAAACAATAAACAAACATCGTTGCACCTTTTCACATTACATTTTTAAACCTTATCACCTTTTAGTTCATTAGTATGATAAAAAAAAATAGACATATTTTTTATAAGATTGATTAGCTTTTACTTTTCTTTTACTAGCATTAATTGAAACAATAAAATCTTATTTTAAAAGTCAACCCTTTTTTACCCTAAAAAAAAAAAAAATGATTGTATTGTTCAGAGATTCTATGAAGAATCCAAAGAAAAAAAGTTTGGTTGAAAACTCTTTTTCACAAGCAATTATTTTTCAAAATCACTGTCAGAATTTTTATTTATTAAATTATTTATTTATATTTTTTTTTCTGAGATGTCGAAATTTCCTATCTTTCACTTCCTTTCTTTTTCTTTATTTTTTTTCAACATTTTTTTTCCACGAACTCTAATCAACTTCGCCCAATAATGGTGCAATAAAGTTTAATGAATCTAAGATATGACAAAAAGGTTATTATTTGGAACTTTGAATTGTTTAAATATTTTACTGAGGGAAGAAAATGCCTGCAGCATTTTTTTTAAACAGTAACAGGGCAAAGTGTAATGAAATTGAAATGACGATCTTCGTAATAACTTTTTTAAAATATTGCAAAACAACATAGGGCTTTTAGGGGTTCGGATTGATTTTTTTCCTTCATCTTTGTCACAAAAGCATAGATTATAGATTCTAAGGAAAATTTAGATAGGTAAACATATATAGACAATCACTTTTGTTTGACATTAATTCAATTCGAGGCTTAATTTTCTTCTTTAACTTTCTAAAAAGTAAATATTTTTACTTACCTAGCGACCTGACCAACATACCGGTGAAAGACTAAGATTGTTCCTTATTTAAATACTTTCCTTTACACTTAGAAAAAACATTGTCGTCCCTCTGTATCTGTAAGTCACAGTAAGTGTAAAAAAGGATTCTCCGCTGATAACAAAATATGCAGATGCTCATCTCCCTTAAAAATGGCGTAATATTTGAACATAACCTACGCACTGCTAGTATACTTAAAAAAATCATTTCTAGATTACTAATATTTAATAAACGCTATAATTGTAGGTAATTTAATTAGGAGAGACATTGGTCTAAGTACAAAAAAACTTAATTTTATCCTGCATGTAAGAAAAACTGGAGAAAATTCTAATATAAAAATGTACCCTCTTTCTCTCGTTAGGAATGAAGATTTATGTGAAAAATTGTTTGCCTGTACTGTAGTGTAGTGTAAATAAAAAATAACGATAATAATTTGCATTACGAAATTGTTAAAATGCAACTTAATACAATTTTTAAAAAACAAAGATCAATTAATTATTGAATAAAGTTGTTGGTAAAGGTTTGCTTAGTTTTTATATTTTTTTAATGAAATACCAGATGACTGATCTATTTTCAGAAGTAGAATACTAAAAAATTTAAAAAGAAAACATATTTTAAAATTCCCATATATACATAAGAAAAAAGGTTCTGATGAAATTCTTTAAGGCTTAGTGATAAATATTAACTTTGACTTGAATGAAATTCCATAAAAAATTCCATGCTGTTTAGTGTTTTAGGTTAGGCTTATAGAAAATATGAATAGAAAATATGAAATAGAAAATTTTTATTTTGAAATCAAATCAAATGTGTACTTTTTTTGTAATTAGTCATGGTATGTAACAGAGTTAACAGAAACCAGGTATAATTACATAGTAGTAATGTTAAAACTTTTTAAAACTTTGTTTATTCTTTTGAAAATCCACTGAATTGCATAAAGTTTGCATAAATAAACAAATGAGTATGAGTATGACTAAATAAAAACTATGCTGTCAAATGTTAGCAAAGAGTATTTCTTATTGTATGAAAGGATTCAATTACTAATGAAAATATTCTTATTGAGATTTGCAATCAGAATCGTTATCATTTATATTTTTAGAATAGGATCAAAGTCCAGAGAAGATTACAAGGAAATGCTGAAAACCTTTTGGGTTCAACCCACTCCTAAAATCTGGTCACATGACCTAATATCAGATTTTTGTTTGAAAGGGCTGGTTGAGCTGAGAACTTTTCAATACCTGCCTCATGCATGAAAATATTAAATTAGAAATATATATTAAAATGAAACTGTAATTCTACCATAGAAATTATTTTTATCCAAGTTCATATTTTGAACATCAACTTTTCTTTTTTAAAAATCATTGACAGTAAAAATTCAGATCCTGATAGTAATAGCTATTTATATATTGGAGGAGAAAGAATTTGAAGAGGTGGAAAGAAGAGAAAAATTTATATGTTATTGCAAAGACATTTTGTTGAATGCAGTCATGCAAAATGTCAGAAAATTATCATTTATTTGGCAGATTTATCTGTTTTTCTCTTCTTATTCAAAAAATGTAATGTTTTGATGTGTATTCAGAATATATACAGAAAAATGTTTTCTTTTAAAACTTTTTATGGTAATCTTAACTCATAAAAAAGCAAATTCATTTTCATAATAAAGGTAGAAAAGAGCTTTATTCTTTTTCTATGTGCTGTGTCCCTTCAGGTTATGAGTTAACATGACTGTCCACAACTTCCTGACATCTATGGCTCTCAGTAAGGTTTCTTTTTATCTTATCTCTCCTAATCCCAATTCTGCCAACCAATTATACAAGCTTATTAGGTGAGTTATTTGCTGTTTTCCTTTGTTTCTCTTGCTTTCAGTATTTCCTGTGAGTGTCAAATTCTTCAAGACTTCTTTCCCCATTACATACCCTAGAATTTTCAGTTGTCTCTTTCTGATTCTAAGTATAAAAGTCATTATTGTTTCTATTATCCCTAAAACTTCCTTGTTACTTATATTTTCAGTCCATGGGAATTTTCAACATCCTTCTGTAGTACCATATTTCTGTTGTCTCAGGTATCTTCTTCATCTGTAAGGAGATTGTTCAGCGATCATTGCCATATGGGGTGTCCTATATTACATAACAGTTCAGTCCTTTTTCTAATAAAAGCTTTTGGAAGGCATCTTCCACCATTCAAATGTGTCTTTGGATTTAGATGTTACATCTTCTGTCCTCTGTTAAAACATTTCTTAGCAATTTCAATTTTTGTATTTGCTTGATTTTGGAGTCTCCCATTTATAGTTCACATCTTGGGCTGTTCCTTTTGCTGACAACCATATATTCGTTTTTTTACAAATAATATTTAGTTTTTTCTTCTCACTTTTTTATTAGTAAGCGACTAATAAAAAAAGTGAGAAGAAAAAACTAAATATTATTTGTAAAAAAACGAATGTATGGTTGTCAGCAAGAGGAACAGCCTAAGATGTTATTGTACTTTCCTTTCTGTGTCTGTTATCAACACTGTCATCTGTATATCTTATGATTATGGCCACCAATAATGAATCCTGGTAGAACTTATTAGAATTTAATTTGAGAAAAAATGACTACAATAGATGACAGGTTCACATTCTAGCCTCTTTTCTAATACTCATTCTGACTTTTTCCCTTGCTTTCAAATCCAGCTCCCAAAGCCTTGTTCCTTATCAGTGATAAGGATATATTTTCTGACAAATGAGAGAGCTGGAAAATATAAAAAGGAGTTTAAACATCATTATCCTGTCCTTGGTGCCATGAAGTCTGGGGAGGCACTCGCAGCTTGTCAGACTCTTGCCGGCTCCCAAAGCCTTGTTCCTATCAGTGATAAGAATATATTTTCTAACAAATGAAAGGGCTAGGAAATTTGTATAGCAATTTTGGAGGGAAAAATCCCTGATATTTCTGAGCCTCTTGATCTCCATATATATGGAGAATCTTTATCTATTTGGCAGTAAGTAACCGACAATCAGCCATGATAACATCAGGTCGGCAACAGAAAAGCAGCCATCTTTGCAGTCAGCTTCAAAAAAGTACTACCCTACTGGGATGTAAAGCCAGAACGTCAGCCCACTACCAAAAACTAATTGAGATTGGCTTCCTTGCAACTAGAAGATGTCTGTTGCTGGCCTACGAACTCATTCAACTACAAACAGTTTCCTCCTATACAAAAACTCTGAACAAATCTGTAAGTGTTTTAACCTTTAAAAAAAATCTACTACTCACATAAAGAATTTTTTAGGTGCTCAAAAAAATATTTTGAGCAAGCTTTTCTTTTTTATGAACATTTTTTCTTCCTTTAAAGTTAAAGGAATTTTCTTTTCCCTTTCTTTCTCTTGTAATTGTGTATATCCTTATACCCTTTTTTGTAAATAAACATTTTCTTCATTTATTGTTACACACTGAGCAGGAGTTTGAGTCTTTATTCTTCTGCCTGAAAGAGTCAACTAAAAATAGAGAATCGTCCGCTCTGATCTTTCAAGCCATTGTTGCTTTTATTTTCAATTTTGTCAAATTTTAAACCTCAACCCTTTCATATATGAAAGCTGAGACAAATTTCCCACAAACTTCTAATCCTCTCAGAATTACATCACTGTAAAGATTGAATAAATCCAATGACAAGACACATCTTTGTCTTACATTCCTCTTTAAAAACGTTTTAATAAACTGTAAAGAGCAATTGTTTGATTTACTTGGCAGCTGAGATAATTATGTATTTCACAATGAAGCCAGATATTGGTGTGCACTCTCAGGTAAAAAGCAAGAATTTAAATGCTGATTCTTAAGCCAGGCAGTCTTTCCACACAGAGAAGATTGTACCATTATTCCTACAGCCATTGTCTACAGTTTGACCTTATATTATAAACATAAAAACGAACAACTTTTTAAATGGAACATGATTTGAACTCAAGGTCATGCAACTGTCTATCTCTTAGATTGTTTGATAAAACCAACCATAAATAACAATTTAATTAGTAACCGTTCAAAGTTCTGAGATTAGCTAATTTACATGGATGAGTATCCTCATCTTTCACTGTGCAGCCTTTGAATAGAAATTACTTTTTCAGACAGAGAAACTACTTTGTTCTGACTGATTCAGTATAAGAAAAAGAATAAAAATCTATGTTTAAAAGACTTGAAATTGCAGCACTTTTAAAGAACTTCAAGTGACATTTCTTTGTTTTCATAATTTGTTTGACAAATTAATTACAGCAGTTAACAGCAGTATTCTACAAAATATGATGACAGCTCACTTTAAAACAACTAGACTATTTAACTATCACTGAAAAGCCAATTTTCCTTATTAGGTTGCCATAAGTACAAAGGGAAAATGACAAAGAAATATTTTAAAATTTTAACATCTCTGAATAATCTCATATTATTATAAAAAGTAGGAAAAGTGCATCTGAAGAAACCAGTTGAATTGATACTCCAGAATATGATTTTCATAGAACTAAAGACAATAGTTATAATCTGAAACAGCCTTCAAGTTATAATAAAAACAACCCTTTTAAAACTAATTTAGCCAATATAGAAAAAGTTAGCTGTTATTTTTGTTCATATTTTGTTGAGTATATAAACATGAATACAAAAATCTGCAGTTATTAAAATTATTTTGAAATTTATATTTGCTTGTGAAAACTAAACACAAACAATATATTTACATAATAAATATTTTGATATTGCTGGTCATTTTTATTTATCCACTATTTATGTTAATTCTTCTTTGCGTTATATACATTTTTAAAGTCAATTAATAATTTGTTGTAGGGTTTTAATGTATGGTTTGTAGTTTTAGAGATTCTCTTTTTTATTTTTCTAGAAAATTTACATGTGCAAATATATGGAGCGCATACTTCAAAATATATTCACGCTATCAACTATGTCACAAATTGCCCAGTTATTTAGAATTGAAGGTATCTTTTTTTTTTATTTCCAACAGGAATTTGGTTATGCAGTATTTCAACTGAGTAATCCTTGAGTCATATTTGGATTCATTTTCCATTTGGTGGAATTTTCATGCACATACTTTTCCCAAATATATTAATGGAAAATAATTTTGGTCATTGCAAGATTGTACTGCCAGCAATATTTATTAAACTCTTCCTTATTGAAAAATATTTTTCACTGACCTTAAAAAAGTTCTTAATTTTGCATAGCATTAATAGTTTTTATGTGATTATAGAAAATATCTTTGAAAAGGTTTTAATAAGAAAAAAGATATAATGTGAAAACTAATGAGAGATTGCTAAATTTTTATTTTCTTGCAAGGTAAAACTTTCCCATGTTTGACCATGACCTAGATAAATAAAAAGATTTTTCTCAGTAATTCAATAATTCACCTTATTTGCTTTTTTTTTTTCATTATTTTTACTGTGTTTCTTTTGCACAAGCTAGTAATTTCATCAAAGACATTAAAATACAAATCTAGAATATAATACCATATAAAAAATATTTTTAAATACAGAAAGAAATATGTTGTCATCATGATGTCCCAAAATGATCATTTAAGGAAAATATTAAATGTAATTTTGTTTGTGTGTTTCTGTGAAAAATACCATAGTTTACCCTTGATAATTGCATGCACTTATTGCAGATGGTTTAGGCATTTTAGTGTTATTAAAAAATTAATATATTTCTTATATTTTATGTATCAAATATTTCTCTGTGTGTCTGCATTCCAAACCATTGCTCTACACTACAAGATACATTCAGTTGTATTTGATTTGAAATTATGACATTTGACCTTTTCATCCTCAGTCATCTTAGCTCCAGCTGTAGAAAGAAAGAGAGAAGAGATGAATGCTTGTAAACTGATAAGTAGCAGCCTAACTTCATATTTTCCTCTTTTTTTAAATAAAGTTCAACTACAACAAATAATATTTAAAAAAAAGCAACACTTTTCTATTTGCTTCATTAAAAAAATAGGTTCTTAATAGTTGGAAGGAGCAGAATTTTTCGTTATTTCACTTTTAGTTTTAAATATAAAGAAAAAATAATAATAATAAGGAAGGTAGTTTTTGAGAAAAAATAATGACTGGCAATGAATGCAATAAACTCCCTACAGAATAATTTGCCAATAAAGAAAATAAGATTGTGATAAATTGTCAAAGATAGCCAATAAAATTTAAAAAAAATGTAAAATTAAGAAAAAAAAAACAAAATAGTATTTCTTTAAAAAAACAAAGCAAAGTAAAATGACTACAGTGATTCAATTTTAACACAGAATGAATTCTCCAATGATTTTTGCAAAAAAAGAGAAAAACAAAGTTTTGCTGATGTCCTATTCTTTTTTAAGCGTTTTTTATTATCTATCAATCATTTCGCATTAAGTTTTCAGAAAAAAAAAGTATCTTTTTAGAGTTACTTCCCTTGATAGTAATTGGCTCGTCATCTCTAAAACGAGTACTTGTCAAGCGCGACCATCATTCAAATGAGAGCTATGGCAAAAAGGAAACTGAAATGTAGCTAATGACCGAAGTTTAAAGTGGAGATAGATATATTTTATTCGTGAATTTCTTTATTAAATAATTTATATCGGTGAATTTTTACAAACATTAAACTTAGCTACTGACTTGTAAAGGACTGTTTTTACTTTTTAATATTTAATTTAATTTATTTTTTCCTAATCATGGGACTTTCTGCAAATAGATATATACTGCTAAGCTTTATTGTCAGTATTTCGTTCATTATTTTGGGTGGAATATTAATTCCTGTTTTTAAAATGGTCACCCGGGAACGGATGAAAAAGGTATGTCGTACATTACAAACACTTTTTATGTTGATTTTTTTCTTTATCTTTTTCAACTTGATCTTTCACGACGTGTCTATTTTTTCTTATCATCGGTCGATCGCGATTCTCATTCCTTTCTAAGGAAATTCAATTGTCCACAAAACAAATCGTCTCGCCTACAACTGATTGTTATTGACAATGTGTCTATATTGGTTACACATCTTGATCTACCCGTAATTAGATATTTACTTTGTTGACAAGAAATATTTAATCGATGCCAACAAGCAAACATGCTTATTTTATTTTTATTTTTTTAATCATTTCACCCCAAGCAAGGCAGGAGTGCCACTAGTACGCAGTGGGTTACAGAGAGAGAAAAGACTGGGTATAGGTGTCGTGAGGATTGAGGAAAGGCTAAAAGATGAAGGGGGGTTGAAGTCAACAGAAGATGACAGTTGACGTTGCATTTATTTTAAATATTTGAAGATTGTAGTTATCAGGGAATCAAGTTAAACAGAAGAGAGTTCCACTGTTGGAAAAGTGCGAGAAAAGAAAGTAAATTGTTGAAGTCGTTGGGACCGAGAGATGCTTAGAGATGCAGAGATGCTTAAATTAAAAACTTCGTCAGAGCAGTTGCCATGAAAATATTTAAAAGACAGAGGAAAGCCACATCCCAACTTTACTTCTTATTAGTACGTTGGGGAGATCAGGCTACCAATACATAGCTTCTTTTTATGCAGAAATTAAACAGTTACAGTTGAATGCGTAAAATTTAGCACAGTTCTGTGCTCGGATAGAGTTGAGATTATAGTCCCCGGATGACAGATTTCTTTTTGCAGTTCCAAGTAAGTTGTTTGTTCTCAAAAATCAGTCTCTTAGAAGGGAAAATGTTTATGTGAGTGGCGAGTGAAAGAAAATGTGTGTTACTGTTTAAAGAAGAAAAAAAAATCAACTGTGTGTAGTACGTTTAACTTTAATTGTGTATTTCTATACACAAGACAAAACCTACTAAAATAGGTAAGTAAGTTTTTTATTTTTAAATTATATTTTTATTTTTTGATGAGGAGGGGTCGTTTTAACAGCATTTCCATTTACAAATGTAGAATTATATTTCAATTATATTTAATAATTTCTAATTTTTGAATGCTTAAGCCTTAACAGGCAAATATATTTCTTTAAGTAAGAATAAAGGCATTAAAATACTGTCATCATATACATAAATTAAATTTTTGTAATGTGACCTAAAGGAGTTTGCCCTATTTTGCAACTTATTAGAATGGAATCTATGAAGTGCTTGTCTGGATCCCATCAGGAGGAATAAAATTTTAACATTATTAAAAGTAAAACTAATTGTCAAGTGGAGACTTAGTTGTAGCATGTGATTTAAAATTACAGGTTATTTAAAGATATACATAAACAGAAAGATATATTTTAGTAAATTTAGATAGTCCTTAATAATTTGTTTTAACAACTTTATGTGACACATGACTCTTCTTCTTAGTGATTAAAAATAAAAAATGCTTAGGGGCTATAAATAATATTCCATTTTATAATTAGTCTAACTAACCTCTAAAATTTAATTTACTCTAATTAGCTTAAAACTGACTAAAGCTCTACCAAAAATTATTCATATGATCTTTAAACAATGTATCATTTAAATCACAAACCTCTAATAAGTCATCTAAGCTCCTCTTGGTAATTAATCATAGTTTCAGTTGGTTAATTTAAATTAATGCTAAAAATATTATAATATGAATAAACTTTTTATAGTAATTCCAAACCCAAAACATGAAAAATAAAAAGGTAAATTCTTCATTAAAAACCTTTTAAAAATTATAAAGCAATGACAATTTTAAAATAAAATTGTCATTGTATTTATTTGAGGGCTTTTGAATAATTTTTCTCATTCAATTTTAAAATGTTCCTGTTTAAAAAGCTTCATAAATTGCTTTTATTTTCAATTTTAAACTTTTAAAAACTTTTTCATTTAAATTTCTTTTTTAAATTTTTAGTTTCATGTTTTTTGTTGTGAGCCAAATAAATTAGGAGACTTGTGTAAATATTAATTTTAATTTTATAACCTCTTTTTACATAGATTGTCAAAATACTTTCAACAATGCAATAATTTTTGTTGCTTTGAGAGAATGTCAATAAACTCTACTGAGAAAAGGAAAACATCTTTCAATCAAAAGGTGACAAGATCATATTCTTGTTAGCTGCAGCTGGGTGGTACATAATTTTTACAATTAATATAGATAGCATATTGAATCATTTCATTGCTGAATGTTCATTTTTATTTTTCAATAGAAAAATAGATTAACGCAAATAAGTCTAACCTTAATCAAATTCAAATATATTCTTCATAATACAGGGTGTGGCAGATACCTGGGAATGGTGATATAGACCATTCATTACCGTGAAACTCTCTGTCTTTGGCAGAGAGGAACCTGGACGAGGCTTTGCTGAAGGGCAAAGTTTCGTCCGGGGAGGTAGACAGGCCCTGAACACATTTATACGGGTTTGAAGGGAATATTTTTGGACGAGCCTATGGGCTCGGAGAACCCATGATAAACTCGGCTTTGTGCGACAAAGAGGGGGGCGTTAAAACATTAACTAGGTTACTAGATGAAGACGCCATTGTCTTACCCTTATGAGGGAGATATTTCTGTCACACTCTGTATGATGTGATACAATTATAATTAAAATCAAAATGATCCTTGTGCTATAAAAAAAAAACAAGGAGTCTGTAAGAAAGATAAGTTTTGAATGTTTTCAAACAAGATGTTCTTATTATTTTATTTCTTTGTTCTGATTTAATTCTTGTCTTTTTCTTGCTTTATTTATATTTCAGCCTCTTTTCTTCCTAGAACGTTGTCCCTTTTATTTTTTAGAAGTTTAATATTTTTCTATTGGTATATGTATACCTGTCACATCCAATCTCTCTGCATATTTTTTAAAACCTGAAATCTAGTATTTCTTTCCCCCTATATATTATTGCTATGTATGATTGGCCTACTCTTCACAATTTAAGCATAACAATAAATGATTGCTTGATTTCTCCATGCTAATCCCAGTTATTTTGACTTTCTCTCATAGATGTTGATGAGCATATATGATCATCTATTCCTGATTTCAAAGATTTGAGTTTTTTTAATATTCCTACCACAAGTGTACAGTATGTTGTACATGCAAGTTTTAGTCATTTTTTTCTTCCAGTAAAGAGTTTTGTTTGTGAGGGAGCTGAGTACATTGGGACTATTTTTGATTTTTGAATACTGATTTCATGTTGTCGGGATATTCTTTCCCAACCTGTTTTTTACCAAATGCATCCTTTTCACCATATGTCAGAATATCATCCTCCCACTTCTAAGATTGTCCAACTCAAAAGATGCATTCCAAATAATATGTATATATTATTGAAAATTTGCATTTTTTCTATATTATAAGTACATATACATAGACTATTTTCATAGAGGAGTTTTACAAATTTAATAGCAATAGAAAATGAATTTTAAAACTTGAATACATGTACAGTAATTTATTTTAATTCATAACTAATTATCAAATAAATAAACTGAAGCATACTTCAGTAAACAAAAGGTTCAATTGAATGCCTAGGTATTGTAATTCAATAAGCAAAATGTTCAATAAAAGGTTGCTATTTAAATAGATTTTATTCTGATTAAAATTAGTTATGGTCTACAAATTCTGTAAATAAAAAAAACAAGGAAAAGTAAGATTTTCCCTCTCCCTGAAACACTGAAATTCCTCTCAGGGGTGGGATTTCCTCTCTGCTTTAAATCATCTTGGCTATTTATGATAAAACTGCTGTAACCAATTTTTTGTTTTCTGTCTGTATACTGGTGATTGTTTAGAAAATAGTTGTGTTTTAGAAAGTGTTCTTTATGCTGATCATCTCCTTTTGCTACATATCTGGGTCACCATATTATAAAAGGGATACTCAAGAATAGTTTGAGTATACAGTAGTCATCATCACAAGAAAGAATTTAACAATAACAGAATTCATATGAACAGAACAATTTATTGAAAATGAAGATGATATCAATTATTAATCAAATTCATTTATACAAAAAGATCCTCATTGATCCCAAACTTTGAGATATTTTCTTTTTCTTGAAAACAATTGTTAGCTCATAAAAAAAAATATATTTTATGTAATTTTCATATTTGATAAAGCTTCTTATCTTTCAGATTAGGTTTTTTGAACCCTGCTCTTGCAATCACTGTTTGCTGAATAATTTTCCCAATTTAAATTTTGTATTTATAAATCAAATGTTCAGGTAGTATAAAGGTTATCAGTAGAGCAGACTATCATTGTTAAAATAAATTGTACTGATGAATTCCATAATTTGGAAATATAAATATGAGTGCAAAGAATATGGTTGAAACCTCTTCATTAACATGTGTAATGTTCATAAACACACACACACACACACACACACACACACACACACACACATGGTTGGTTCATATACTTGGTTCCAAGTGGATGACTACCATATTTCCCCTACCATTACCTGAATCACATTTATTTACAGTCAATCTTAGCCTTATTCCCTAAAGCTTAAAGTTTTGATGAGAGTGTCATTTTTTAAAAAAACTTTTTTTTCTCTTATTTTAAAATTCAAATATCTTTTTTTAATCTCTGGAAAGATGAGTTAATATTCAGCCATTTTTTTTTTTTTTTAAATTTCCTTGTTTCGTCCTGATCCATTATTCAATTTTATTTGTGATGTTTACTGGCTGAAGGATCTGGTTTTAATTTTGCAAACAATTTTGGTTCTGTGTGTCTTTATTATAACATTCTTTTTACAGAATTATTTGGTCTTTTCATGCTTCTTCAGGACTTCTTGCTAAATCTGCTGGGTGGGAAAGTAGCAGAAGATTACTCTGGCTGCAACAAGAATATTCTCAAATCCTTTTAGAAAATTTCGTTCTAGGCTTCATTTATTGTAATCAGATAGGATCAAGTTCTCCATTGCAGTTAACGGATCAGTGAGTATCATAGATATTTGTGGTAATGTATTTTGGTAAAAATGTTAGGCTCATTACCAATATTGCAGGTTGTTAGATGTGAACTAATGTATTTAATATAAAGATGGTATTTTTCTGTGATAATTGTTTGTGTCAATGACCCAGGTTGTTGAGATCAGTGGCCAGGTGTCTGTGATCATGCAAGCTTTTGTTAGAGGATGTCAGCTGTGGATTTGACTTGGAGAGAGATGGGCTCTGCCAGATCTACTTGCCCAACACATGCTACACATGAATGAATACCTCTCTGGCTTTCAATCCAGATATGCAAAGGGAACTGTCAGGTTTTCAGCTGAGCAATTATATCTGATGAGTAATTATGAGTATTGAGTTGTATTGATGAATGGGCATCTGTAAACATTCTACTGTTTGGTCACTAAATTCATCAAAGGTGACAAAAGAACTGGATGGTTGGTATGCAAAGTTAAATGTGCCATGAGATAATACCAAATCCAGAATAATATTTGATATTTTATTAGTGTTGTTTACATTTACCAACTCGGGCCTCAAATCTTTCAAAGGATTAGGAAAAATTGAATTTAAAAACATCTAAATGACATGTTTGAATTACAAATTTATGCATTAATAAACTATGATCCTTTTATTTTCAATATCTTTTGAGGCATTGATGCAGGTCCATTTTTTAAATGGCTGTCCACTGACTTTGATAATTTTCTATTGGTTGTAAGTTTGCTGCCCTGTTTACAATAAGGCTATTATTGTGATGTTGTTCAGTTGCCCAATTATCATAATGTGGTCTTGCCATTATTTTAGATTAACAAATCTCACTAAAGTCACCTTAAAAACAAAATATAGTTGTACCACTATAATGTACCCTCATTCAATAAAATTTTATCACAAGTTCACAACTATTAAAAATCTTTGTTAATTAAAACCTACTAGGAATATGCCTTAAATCTTATTTAATACTGCATGACTCTTATATGGGATGTGATGCACTATAAAACAATTTATTCTTAGTAATAGTATATGTCTTTATATTCAGACCAGCTGTTGTACCTTTTTTACTTCTTTAGGTACATATTATACTAGGTAATGTTCTTGGAATTTTGAATTGAACACTTTATTCAATCAACAAGAAGTAGATTGTTCTCATTCTACTTTCCATGCTTTCTTGTTTCATCTAATTCTATCTAGTCTATTCACTTTTGTGTCATATCTTTTTAGGTGAATAGATTGGAGAATATTAACTGAAACAAGATATCTCCTAAGCATAGTGGAATGAGAATTAGCTTCTCCCATAGATTGAATAAAGGGTTTGGATCAAAATTCCAATGTTACATAGTGCAACAGAAACCTAAAGATCTACAGAAAGTACACTGTTGTGAGTTTAACAACCAGAAAATTTGTATTTTCTCCTCATTGACTCTCTTTTTGTTTTTATTTCAGCAACTCCCTCTCAAGAATGGCTCAGAATCCTTTAGCAACTGGATTAGTCCACCAGTTCCTGTTTATTTCAATGTCTATGTTTTCAATTATACAAATGCAGAGGAAATTATGAGCAAAGATGGTGTCAGACCCCATGTCAAGGAAATGGGGCCTTATGTCTACAAGTAAGTAGGATGGTATATCCTTGGCTTCATTCAGAAATTAAATAATCTCCCAAAACTATTTGAATTAAGAAAATAGAAATTGCAGAAATGTTTGTGCACTTCAATGGAAAACACAGTGACACATGCATACAGGTGCATATATGTAAATACAACAGTAAAATATATATTTCAAAATGCAGTTGCAAATTTGTTCTTAAAGGTTAAAAATGAATGGAATTAATTTGTTGTTAGCAATGTGAATATTTTTGATTTGTTTTTGTTTGTTTAGTGGCATATCAACTCCTTATGGGTCATTTAATGCTGAAATTTAATTTTCTTGGGAGCATTAGTAATTCCTATTACATACATGAATTGCTGGTAATATTTTTACTATGAAAATGCATTCCTGATACCTTAACTATAAAAATGTATCTCTACACTTTCATAATGTTTGGGGGTTCATTATTTGCTCATAACTGGGACCCTATCATGTGCTACCAATCTGGGTCAGGGTGAACCTGGGAAGAACAGCAATTAAGAGGTGGTTCCACATGCCCCTCAAATTCTTCCAATGAGAGGCTTTGCTGCCAGATGTAGTTTATTATTATACCCAGGACATAAATATTTTCACTCTTCCTCTACTGACCACCTTTGATTTTAGTTACCTTTTCCATTCCATTAAAAGTTTTCACTTTGTTATTTGTGAAGGAAATTTTGAACAGTGTCATGTCTGTCTAGTTTATTGTTCAGCCTGTTCTACCATTCCTGCTACAGGAAATGGACATGTTATTTCAGTAGGATAATGCCTGCCCAAATGATGCCCACGCAACTCGACACACTCTGCTAGATACTTGACTACTTTTCTGTCCTCCATCAGATATGGATAGGACAACACCTGATTTGTTCAGTTAACTCATCTACAATTCTTGGTTTATTGCATCAACAAGTATAAGAGGCATGGAATAATGTATTGTAGGATGGTACAGTGGAATCAGATACATGTGTGAGTACAGACCATTGTAAACACCCAAGGAGAATAGACATTGTATTAATATGGGGTCTGAGTATTGTTGATACATCCCTTATTTTGAAATTCATTGATTTGTATTTACAATCATATACAGTAATCCAGCTATATTACCTTAATATTGTTGAATATTGAGTAAATTGAAACACATATTTAGGGTGTTACAATTTTATTTTTTCTCAATGTGGTATTTGTTTATACAAACAAATTCCACATTGATTTTTTTTTTTTTTTACCAAATAAACAATTTTGCCATTTCAGCTCAAGTAGATAATTTGTAACAAATTGTTCATGTAGAGTTAAACTATTATTCATCTTTGATATTCTCCTTTCTTGTATGATAAAATCTTCCATGGGTGAAATCCTGTGTTTTCTATTTGTTTTTCTATATATATATATATATATATATATATATATATATATATATAATATATATTTCTCATCTTGTGTCCAGTAAAGAGAGATTTTTGGTCAGCAGAATTGCTGCAAATTGTTGAATGTGTTTGATTCTCTCTTGAGAATTTATGGTGAAGCCAAATTCTTTCCTTAGATATTCAATTAACTTGAGATGTTTATACATTGTGACATTTTGATAAATTTCTGCTGTTTTTGGTAAACAATACTCAACAAAGTCATTCTCTCCCATGATGGTCACTGTTACCATAAACTTTAAATTATTCATAGCCTTAGAAGAGATATTCAACTAAATCTCATATATTATTTTCCAAACACACTTGTAGATGCTCAATTTAATCAGCTTATCATCTTTTTCTATAATTAGATATCAAACCATATTTTATTGTAGTAACAATAATTTTAATATAAGCATTTATTTTGCATTGAATTATAACAAAAAGATGTTGGGACTAATTAATAAGATCAAATTCTGATTATATACCTGTCAAATTAAAATGTGAGTAAGTTACTAAGGCCTTTTTTTTTTTTTTTTTTTTCAGAAAATCACATATTTTTCTTTAATGTTCAATTATATTAAAAGAATAAATTTTAAGTTAGAAGCCATTTGAAAGATTATCAAAACTTATTAAAAAATTAAAGAAAACCTGATATAATATAGGAGAAAAAAGATGTTCAAATCATTTTGACTAAAGGAATTAAAACTCCTCTACCATTCTAATAGTGTCTTTGGCCTGCATTTTTATCTTTTATTCATGTACATATCTTATAAATGTATTCCTAAGAATAAACTAAAAAAATAAATAATTGTTGGAAAAAAAAAAAAATTAAAAGTGGCCTCTATTACTGAATATATATATATATATATATATATATATATATATATATTTGGGAAAGGTATGAATCCTCTTCTTCTCCCTCCAGCTATGGGTAAAATAGCAGGACAGACTGGGTTCTATAGACTTGGATGGCAACTGGTCTAGGAGAAGGACAACTCTGAATTCAAAACCTGGAGGGTCGTTTGGGAACCTTGTGGCACTTAGTGCACCAGGTCTCTGTATTCGCCCTTCAAAAAGTGTGGATGGTCCTGCACGAAACCTTCACCACTATAATCAAATCTCATGTGTCATTGTTGGGCTGTCGGTATATTGGAAACTGATCTGTTTGGCCCTCATATAATCAATTAAACGGGAGAGTCGACTATATATATATATATATATATATATATATATATATATATATACACATACAAAGAAATATACTCTTAAGGTGTGCTATGTTTATTGGATAAAGTGCTGAATATCAGAGATAGAGCATGTGTAAATGTAAAAGTGAACATTGAAGTCAACACTTAAAGGCAATAGGCTGTTTCATGCTAGACACAATTGTCAGGCCTAACGATTGCCTCTAGCATGAAACAGCCTGTTGCCTCTAGGTGTTGATTTTTTTATATATATATATAAGTTTTCAGATTTTAATGAAAAAAAAAAGTGTTTTTTTAAATACATTTCATTCTCATTTCAAGCCTAAAAATAAAACAATTGCAATTTGTAACATTTTTTTAGACCAAATTTTGTTTTCTTTTTATAATAGTGAATCCCTTCACTGAAAATGATTTCTTCCATGTAAATTTTTGACTGACAATTTTTTTTTGTATTTTTTTCCTGTTTTGTAGAGAAACTCAAGAAAAATTTGACATCAAAATTGAAAATGACACAATTACATACAGAGAGCGGAAATCTTATACATTTGTCCCAGAGAAATCATCAGGGTTGGAAACTGACATGTTATTCACTCCTAATTTACCTGCATTGGTAAGAATTAGTTTTGTGGCTTTGCTACTAGATGAAGAAACAACATAATGGATAAATCAGAAAGTGAATGTCAAACACGAGTGCTGTTTTGTATTTGTGCCTCTAAGGAAAACCATGAACCCTCCACATCCCACTGTACACTTCTACAAGCTATTTGAACTAATATTCTCATCTTTGCTGTTTTTATTATTGCATTTCAGTCAGTGTACTTTTTGACTTTCTCATAGTTATAAGCTATCTGGTAATGTTTTGTTTTCTTATCAATCTGAAAAAGGTTCTTCCAGGTAGCAGCAATTCAAAAATTAGACTGAAAAAAAAATTGACTATATGTACATGCAAATTTTCTCAGTCCATTTCTAAAAATGTAACAATCCCAGTTGTCAGTCATGGGAGATTTTCACCATTGTTTTTTTTTTCTCTTCTTTACTGGCTCTTGACCTCTTGACTGGCTTTGCTTGTGTTTGTAATAATTCTATTGGGAAGTCATGAATCCACTTCTTCCTGCACTCATTTCCACAGCCAGACCTGTTAATAAATATTTAATCCCTGGCATACTACAATTGTTGATGAAAAATTGAGTGGGCGAATGACTTAAAACTAAGCATCTAAGTACAAGTAACAAAAAAACTTGACAGAGGCCAATTATTAGCAGTCTACAGTTGAAAAAGCTTAGTGTTTTGAGGAAAGAAAATGTTTCCCTTAGTAGCCTGCTACTTAAAAGCCCTGGGGTTTCTACAGATATCTGCAAATATTCTAGGCTTAGAGCAGCAAACTGAAAGCTAAGATATGCAAAGTTCTATAAAAGTATTATAATGCCACAACAAATATCACTTTCAAATAACAGCCAAGAGCACATCCTTCTTGTGATCAGTCTTGTAGGCATTTACTTTTGAAGCCTGAGAATAATATTTATAGAATAAAAATTGATATTTACTAATGGAAAGATGATTAATTTATTATAAGTAAATTTTATCTTTTATTAAATTTTAAATGGGATAAAGATATATAAATTTTTATATATCAAGAACAGTTTTGGAGGAAAGATGTATGACAAAGTGGAAAAAGTTTTTTGTGATGTGTTTTGTCCCTTAGGACTTTTTGGACTAGTTTCATTTTCCATTGATTCAAGTACACAAGCACATGAATGAGAGTCACTGGGAATTTTAAATTTATTTATTTTTTTTAATTGGCTAGATTATATACCAAAACACATTGGATAAAACATTTTTCTCAATTTTTAATTAGCAGTATCTCTTGTTCATGTGCATGTGTAGTTGCATCAACATAAATGAACTTAGTTTGATGAAATCTTAAGAGACAAAATGTTTCACACAAAAACCTTTTCATATATCTAAAGTTTAAATATAATAAATGATTTTATTTAAACAAAAATGCTCATTTTTATATTTTTGAAAATTTCAAATTTTACCAATTGTTCTTTCTTTTCTTGGGAGTTGGAAGCTCTTCTTTTCTACAGAAAAAGTTTAGACCTTTCTTGGGTGCACAATTGTAATTATATGTGATGGCACCCTGGGAATTGTTTTGTCATGGAGACTGAGGTTCCTGTTCACTGTCAACAGATAAAGAGTTTTTTAAGTGAATATAAATTCCAAATATGATTGGACAAAACCATTTTGTATCTTGAAAATATACTGAGCTGATAGTTGCCTTCATGGTAAAGTAGATTTATAATGGCATAATTTCTTGTCTTTTTTTATGAATCTGTCATATTAATTAATAAGTTTTTGTGTTTGTTTCAAGGTTTTGATTAGTGTTATGGAAAATATTTTTTTGTAGCTTTGTCTGTTCAAAATTTCTTTCTGGAACATTTTTATCAATATAAATGTTAGCCAGTCTGTATTAAAGCACATTGAGCCCAATAAAATGATGCTAAGATACAAATATACCAATCATGACACCCAGTCATAAGAATATGCATCACAGCCAAATGTGCATAGTATGGTGACAGGTACTGATAAAATCAAAACAGCCTTTCAGGGAGAAATACTTTCAGGTTGGATAACCCAATTGCCTCAGACTGACTCCCAAGCCACTTTGGCTGATTCATCCTTCAAAACTCAGACCTCTTGACAGCCAGTCTTGATTCTGTCCCACTACTCCCACTCATGAACAGTATGTCAGCCCCTAGAGGAAATGCCTAACTGGTTAAAATCCAGCAACTAACATCCAAATCTGTGCTACTGAATCAAATATTTACTGTAGCACATCTTAATTTACCAAAGACAAGACGTGTACATGCTAATGCTTCCCAATCAATTAAGATCAGAAATCATGAGAACCATGCCAGGTATATTTGTTTTATAATAAAGGAATGCTGAAGAATATTCAGCCCCACTCACTTTCCAAAATTTGACCAAATCAAATGACCATGAAAGATTATATCAGATAATGAAGGATTTGCTAATCTGTGTGGATAATTCCAAAGATGGTGTAATCTAGAGAGCTAAATGTAACACCAGAGCAAATATTAATTAAATAATTAAGAAAGATACAACCTTAAGGTTCCATGACTATAATTTATTTCCCCAGAAAGGTTGTCTTTTTTCTTAATTATTTAATTAATTTAAATATATATATTTAATACAAGTAAAAGTTTTGTCACTTAGCTGATTGATGTTACCTTCAGCAATCCAACTCTAGAGTTTTGTAGACAGACTCTCTGGGAATTACTCCATCCATTTACTGAGGTGTGTCAACAACTGACTGCTTATACTTCTTGGTTTTTCTTTTTTATATGCACTTTTCATTGATGTAAGCTTTTTTTTTTTCATCCTGTGTGTGTGTGTGTGTGTGTGTGTGTGCTTGTGCACTACCTGCCTGCACATATATGTGTACATGTAGAATGTTGTTATTATTTGTCCTTTTCATTGTTTTTATTTTCACTTTACACTCACTCCTTAATTGTTTAACTCTATTTTTCTTTTTTCCTCTTTTCTTTCATTTGTTGCCATTTGAATTCTGGTTTTCTAGACTTATGCTCTCATTAATTTTTGAGTCTTCTAATCTTTTCTTGAGTTAGGAAAATTGTATTACATTTTTTGCTTAAATAATAAAGTAAATATTTATATATATCTTCACTTGACCATTGATACAATTTTCCCAATCTTTGTTTTTTCCTTTTCAGGTAGTAATCAATTTACTCAAAGCTGCAAATACTGCTGAACGTATTATTGCTGATTTTTTCTTAGCAGCTGACCCTATTTTCAAACCACTGTCAGTTTCTGATATTGTCTGGGGCTTTAAAGACCCAAATATTGCCAGAGTAGCAAACATCATAAAGAAAATTTTTAACATCACCATTCCAGATGAGTTTGGTATATTCTATGGTGTAAGTATTTTCTTTATTATCTTTTCATGTGTTTTCTCATGCAGTAATTACTTTTTAATCTATTACTAACTAATTAATCCCAATTCAGTAATTGCTAAAATATATTAGATATTTTTTCTATAATTAACACAGACTTGGTTTTAAATAATTTGTTTAGATTTAAAACTTCTGCATGCAGATTGCTAGAAGACTAAAATGGCATGGCTTGTGAGATTCCCATGTTCAGTTGTGGTGAATATCTATCAGCAACAGTCTGATGATAGAAAAATCACCAACTACTGACAAGGAAAGAAGCAGCCAAGATTTATCAATGTGAGAGATGACTAAATTCTCAAAATTTTAATCAAGGTGAAAGAAGAACTGTATCACAATGCACAGTACATTAATCTTTGTTGTGCATAAGTCTGTAGTTGCAGGCTGGTCAGTATACTCCTGATAACCAATGCTAATTACTGGAAGTATCTTCAATGGGCATTGTGTATCAATGGAAGAAGTTCACCTGGTTTGCTGAGTCTTGATTAGGTGTGGTCATGTTTTGGTAATTTAGATATCTGTTGCTTGCATATTGTTGTGACCAAGTAAATTTTTTTACAGATATATCATATTTTCCTTTTACAACAGAAGAGTATTAAATGACTAGATGTCGGATGATGCAGTATTCAATCTGGTTAACTTGTTACCCCAAGGCCTTCTCTCCTTAATCTTTTTGGGCCTTCTGAGGACTCTGGTACCCGATGGAGTCATTTTTTTTTTTTAATTACCACACAATATTTATGGTATTGCTAAATTACCTCAATTCTTTTTTTTTTTAGTTTTGTCAAAAAGATGACGTCGATGGTGTCATCTTCTATGTTTAATGGATATTTAAGTTTAATCGATTATACTTTCATAACCTTCTTCTGATTTGGTTAAGTTCATAATGAAACGTTTTTGTATAAACTTCAGTCCCTGAACCATGGACATCATTTTTCTTTTCCCAATTTGTTTGTCAATTATTCATCTCTCCCAGTGAGTTTTGTTATTGAACCCACACGTCAAAAATAAACCTTTTCACTGATCTTAAAGCTAATTTTTTAAGCACTTTATTCTTATTACCCGATTTTGTCTATTTTCATTCGAAAGGAATTTGTCAAATACCGATTTTATTTTCCTGGAAAATATGAGCCCCTATTTGGCGTCTTGGCAGATGAAGCAATACTAATCCGCTGGTGTTACCCGATAGACCTGCAAAAACTGTTGTATAGCCGTATTGGTGGGAGTAACTCTCGCCTTCCTCAGTGCTCTCTTAAAAGTATCTACAAAACGCTCTGACTGTCCATTACGTCTTGGGTGATATGGCGCCGTGGTAACATGTTCAATCAGGAATGACTGACAAAACTCCTTAAATTCACACGATGTAAACTGTGTGCCATTATCTGTTACAATACAGTCAACACTCGAAACGGGAAAATAGCTCGTGTAAAAACTTTACTGTCACTTCCACAGTCGGCTTCTTGATTTCAATATTTCTGGCCACTTGGAATAACTGTCAACTACTACGAGGTAGTAAAAACCATCAAGTGAACGAGGAAAATCAATATGTATCCGCAACCACGGACGGTCGGTTTTAGGCCAGGGATTGAATTTTATCAGGGTGCTTTTTTAGCAGCCAAAGCACATACTTTGCACGATCTTATCGTGTTTTCAATATCCTTGTCCATGTTGGTCCAGTAATGTAACCTCATCAGACTCTTCATCCTTGAAGTTCCCAGATGGCCAACATGGAATTTCTTTAGTGTTCTTTTCTGAAGTGAAGATGGGATTACTACTCTGTCTCCATACATTAATATGTCGTTACAGAATGAGTAAACTTCTGAAACATTCTGGTCTTTACTTTTTAGTTTGTCCTTTACTTCCTTTATGGACTCATCCTTGGACACTTTGTCTATTATTTCGTTGATTGTCATTGGAAGCTCCCCTGACAGTATTGCACAAGGTACGTTTTATACTTCAACCTCTGTTCTTATGGCAGCAATGTCTTCCAGGGGTTCAGCATATTTAGGTATCAATCTCGATAACCCGTCTGTATGACAGATTTTAGTGGATGGGAGAAACTCCATTTTGTAATTATAATTGAGGAGAATGGTTCCCCATCTTTGCAGTCTATTAGCAGTATGTGTTGGCAGACCTTTTTTTTTTTTAACAGACGATGGTCTGTCTGTGAACGATGGTCTGTCCATGAATAAATCTATGGAATTTGGATACCGCAAAATGATTCCTAATGCTTCCTTTTCTATTTGTGAGTAACCCCTTTCAACTGGAAATAGAGTCCTAAATGCCTTTACCGATCCATCCTTTCCTTGTATAAAATGTACGCCCCTGATAACGTAAGAGCTAGCATCGCTGGCTACAATGATGTCAAGGTTTGGATTGTAATGAGTCAGGAACAGATCTGATGTAAGGACCTCCTTTATTTTGTCAAATGCTTCCTGGCATTCGGTTGTCCATTCCCACTCTTTGTCTTTTCTCAATAATTCATTAAGTGGAGCTCTCAAACTGTGCATTTTTGAAACATAAACTTTTATAATAATTGGCAAGACTAAAAAAAACTTTGAAGAACTGATACATTTTCTGGTACTGGCATATTCTTTATTGTCGTTGCCCTATCTGGGTCAGGACGTCTTTCGTCTTTGTCAATTATTTACCCCAAGTACTTAATCCTCTCTAAGAAAACTCACTTCACGTTTTTAGTTCGATTCCATAATCCTGGATTCTCCTGAACACCTGCCAAACGAGCGATTTGTGTTCTTCAATGCTCTCACTTTTCATTAAACGTCATCGAGACAGACCACCGCAAAATTCAGACCATTTAACATCGTGTCCATCACCCGTTGAAAAATAGAAGGGGCGACTTTAACCCCGAACGGAAGTCCTAAAATTTATATAAACCTTGTGGGTGTTTCGAGCATTCCTAGTCCACGTGTATTTGTAGATACGCGTCGCTTACGTCAATCTTAGAGAAAAAATTTTCCTCCACTGAGATTCGCGAATATCTCCTCTGGACTTGGAAGAGGATAATGGTGATCCTTTAGGGGCGTTGTTCAGCACATACACGAATTTCTTTGCTCTTTTTTTTAATGTAAACAGTGGAGATGCCCATTCATTTCAAACTTTGCCAGAACTCCCATTTCCCCAAGACGATTCAATTCTTCGTCAATTTGATTTATCGAGGCAAATGGAACGTTACGTTTTTTCTTAAAAACTGGGTTTACGTCTGGCTTTAACTCAAACTTAGCAGACATTTTGTGCATTTTCCTAGTCCTCCACTGAAAACATCGAGAAAATTTTTTTTTAAGTTCACCTTTTCACTTTTTCTGTTTCGTTAGTCAAATTTTCAACTTCTTTAATGAGTTAATAGGCATATACCAAAGTTGAAACTGTTCTAACCAATCAGTCCCAAACAGATTACCCGTATCCTTCATAATATACGCCTTAAGTTTTAACGTTTTACCTTTGAATGACACGTTCGTTATAAGTTCGACCATAAACTTAATAGTGTCGCCAGTTACTGCTTTTAGCTATTCGGTTCATTCTTAACAAAGTCGGCTTACCCAATTTCGTCCATGTTTGATAAGTTATTATGGATATGTTTGAATCCGAATCAAGCTGTAGCCTTATATTTTTGTTAAATATTTGTACTTCAATATATTTTCTGATGTTACTACATTCTGGTTCATCAGACTTGGTAATTTTAACAAAACTTTTTTTTTTTTTTTTTTTTTTTTTTGCTTTTTGTCCCAATTTATCTCAATTAAAACATTTTTTAAAAGGACAATCTCTCTACCAAGGTAATCGATTACACCCGGAACATGGTCTTGATGGCAAAGTAACTTTAATATTTTTGGTTGGCCCTTTTTAATTTTTTCTTTGGCGTATTTTTTAATGTGAGCCACGCCACTCTTTTCGGTGTTTTTCAAATCCTCTCTGACGCTCACGAAACGTTGGCAATCTTCAGTAACTTGCTGTAAAGTAATGTCGGGTTCGTTTTCAAGCTTGTTGAGCACCCTACGACGTATTTTGGCGTCTTTCGCTGAAATCAAACCCTGGACGAAAATAAAGCATTTAAAATTATTGGTGCTTAACTCTGCCAATTTGAAGTCATCGCAGTGTTTATTGACTAGTAGTATAATCTACGTCTTCTTTGTGGGTGAGGTTCATGCATTTCCAACGCTTGTGAAATAGTGACGTTTTTGGACTGAAAAGTTCTGTTAATGATTGAACCGCCTCTTTAAATTTCAAGTCGCTGGTTTTTTTGAGCAAAATATAGTTAACAAACTTAGTATATTCTTCCGTGCCTAATTTCCTGAGTAGACAAATCATAAAGCAAAAAATATGTTTGCTACATGTATCATTTACCTTTCAATTCCATTTAAAGTCGAGTCAGTTTTCGGTTTTTTCTTGCTCATAAAGGTGATTTGAAAGCCCATGTTTTTTAAATATATAAATGTTTATGGATTGTTAAAAAGAACAAAATTTAACATTAACTCCAAGGAGAATAGTATATTTTCAACATTAAAACACTGTTATACGACAAGCAAATTTCAGATTAAACATATAATTATATTGAAAGATGTAATAAACAGAACATTTATCCAATTAGGGAATATATAGGTCACTTCTAAATTCAGGCAATTTAAATTTCAAATTAATTTTTTTTGGCAAAATAAAATTAAATCAACCTGAATGCTATAAACAGGAAAAATTGATTTTCATACTAAAAATTATTGACACCGATGAGTTTATACAAGAAAGAACGTCCGGACAGCTGGAAAAAAAACACGACGACAGAATGATTAATTAAAAAGAAACAAATGAAAACTTATTATATGTCGAATGAAGATCGATGTTCTTTTTTGAAACGATTCACATAATTCACAATCTACTGATTCAGCCTTGTTTAATTTTTTCTCACTTTTCATCGACTGTTTTTTTCAGTTGTTTTTAAGTTTAAACTACATTCTTCATCGTCATATTGCTTTTATGGGAACATATCCACTCTATAAAATGTCAATTTTTTATGAGATTTCGAAGTCTGTTTCTCATCCTTCCCCATTGATGATTGCCAATGCCGCAAAAAGAAATAACAAAAAATAGTTAAGTTCGTATAAAAATAAAAAACTGATTCATCTCTGAATCTCTGAAACAACAAAAAGCATTAATTTCTATACAAGGCAACGTGTAATAATTTTTTTCGAAATAGCAAAAAATCAAACAGCTGAAAGATAAAGAGATAATCATAACATAATTTATCGTGAAGTCTTCGATGGAAGGCGTCTTTTGTCACATGACATGTTCTAGTGTTCGAGCTTAGGATTCAGATGCCAACCTAGAACTATTTCTTCATTCCATATTCCACAATTATATTTAAATGTCACAAATCCGCTAAAACCATTGCGACACAAAAGATTATCAAAATTACGAATCATGTAAGAATATGAAATAAATAAAAATATTGTATCTGAAAATTCTTGGAGGATAAACCAATTTTGAATATTGTAAAAAGACGTGTCGTTTAAAATAATGCGATTAAAATGGTGGCGGTGATGGTTTCAATCACTCAACAATAGTGGTGGAGGTAAATAGGTGATTCAAAATTTATGTTTTTATGTTGTCAGTTATATGTCACTGGTAGAATGTATTAATTGGGAAAATACATCAAACAAAAAAGTTGAATACAGAAAATTCAAGTCACAGTGTGAAAATTAACGAAATTATAATCACGATAAGAAATTGTAGAAGCAGAAAAGTTTCGGAGTTTCAAACCGTTGCACACCGATATCACCGCTACTAATTTTCAACATTAAGAAAATATTTCGAGACAAAAATATGATGATTATATACTGATCTATGTAATATTTAACCTAAGATTTGTTTCAGTCAATTAAAAACCAAGAAAAAAAAGACATTGTCTAGTATTAAGGTAAATGTTACTGGCAAAGGACAATTACATCTATTATTCTCTTAAAATACTGATTAGGTTGATCGTCATATTATAGGAATATAAATTTGCAATAATGAAAAGATGGTATTGATTGAAATGATTTTGGAGCGAATATAATAAAAAGATTTTAATCATGTCAATAATGATTGTGGTAATATAAAGAAGCATTTAGTTAAAATATAATAATGGTAATACCGTGGGTAGGAATAGCTGTTTTAACAGGAATTTGAATTTTAGACTTATGTTCACTTTCACATTAATGACCCTGATAAAAACAAAGCCTGATAACATCGATTATTTTTTTTCACCTAGCTATATGTTAAAAAAAAGTAGGGTCAGCTGGGATTTTAATCTTGAGTAGCAGCCCCAGGCTATAGATTCTATTATACTGATTGATAATAACTATCTGCCAGTCAAAGACAACGGCTGTATATTTAGAATAAAGAAGGGAAATAATTCACTATATAAAGTTAACATAGGTAACAAAAAATAAACAGGATTTGTGGACAGCCATGATCGACTACGTCCAGAAGAGAATTGGTATTAAAATGGGAAGTTTAATAAAAAAATGACTGTTTTAGTTAGGTAACAGTTTTAATGATGAGTTTGCTGTAATTTACTCAAACGATTATGTTGAAAAGGGAGACGATGGAGATCATATTTATTAAAATGTTGTTGGCGGTGATGATGATTATATTCCTTGCAGTTGATGACTGTGATGGTTCTAAAAAATGGCAGTGATGATGATGGTGTGGCGGTAATGATGATGACAGTTACAGAAATAAGATTAGTTTGATGGAGGTGTCTCAATTTGACCAAACCCAGATGTAAGTTATGTGTATTCCCATGGACAAAGCAACGTCCTATTTCAACAAGAACTTTTACCTACAGAGACTTAATGCCTTTTAGCCATATAATCCCATAAGCTCCAATTTACCTTCTTAGATAGATTCCAATGAAGGGCTTAATAACTAAGATAGCGTTGGCCAAGCACGTTGCTTGGCTCTAAATGTATAAATGATAACACTGTCAACTCAGTAATTTCTCGGAGAGCTGATTCAGGAATAAAATATTATAGGAAATATATCGAAAATTGATCCAAAAAACCATAATGGAAATGTTTACAAAATTGTGCTTAAATGAAAACTAAAAAAAAGATTTTTTGTAATATCTAATTCATTTTAGGTGATTTGACTTTCTATTTTTCAATTTTTGAATTCTTCAGAAAAATAATACTGATGATGGAGTGTATACAATATATTCAGGAATAGAAGATCTTTCAAGATTGGGGAAGATCAAATCTTGGAATGGTAAAAGGTAATTTTTTTTTTGTTACTAATTTTCTATTTGGTTGAAAGAAATTCCAGAAACTCTTATATTATTCGAGATGATATTTATTATTAGTTTGACAGCAGTGAGGAATAAAAAAAAACTGAAAATGACAGCACTTATAATGATGTAGTTGATAGTTAAAGAAACAAAGTTCAATTCTAATGTGTGACTCAATTTTTTATACTGTATTTCATTGTAGAAATGAGAGGTGTGCCGGAATTCCTATTGTGGCTGAATATTCTTTTCATTTATTGCAGCTCTGTGCCTTACTGGAACACGCCGCAATGTCGGCAAATAAATGGATCTGGTGAGTTCATTTTTGGGGTGTTTCTGACATGTGACATAAAGGGCAAATTAATGGTCATCTTGATGAGACCAAATTTAAAATAATGTCAAAAATGGTGATGACCATGACAATTTAAGTTTTCATAATCAATAAAAGCTTTAATGATAGTAAATTCTTTTATCCTTTGTGAATTTGGACCATTTTCATAGTTTGATTATTTTATTTAATTAAGCTATTCAACTATTAAATTTCTTTTGAATGAATTCTTTGTGACATCATTTTTGCAAACGCCTCATATTATAACAAAGTTAATGTTGCATTTTAATGCTTCAGTTTCTTCTCAAGCAACTTTTGTTTTTTCTTGAGTCATTTACAGATGGTACCATTTTTCCTCCATACCAAAATGAAAAATCTATCTTGTATGTTTTTTCTTCTGATATCTGCAGGTAAGTTGAATAATTCTGTAAAGAAACTAAATGAATCTTTGTGTTTTCTTATAAAAACTAAAATAAGAATAAGGAAACTACAGTGATTTTTTTTCTCTTACATTTATCACACTACAACATTTATGGATAAATTAATTTGTAATTCCATGTAGGTTATCTCTAAATTTACATTTCATCAATTCATATATTTTGCTATACAAATCTTTTTCCTCAGCTTGGATTTTAGAAGCTGGTAGTAGTAAATCAGTTATGTTTGGGCTGGTTAAATATTTAACACTCAGAATATTAAACACACTCACTCTATCCTCACTCTAGAATAATATTTGTACTCAGATAAAGTTGTTTGTAAAAAGATTAGAAATTAAAATTTTCCTGGCTGATATTTGAAACAATAGGAATTAAGTCAAATCCATTGACCAGTTTTAGAACTTATTCCAGAAGGTGGTCTGAAACTAAACAATGAATTTTCTAATCAAATACTAGATGCAGCATATATATTTACCCATTATTCATTTTATTATAAAATAAAAAAAATTTGGTTAATGAAGATTTACAGGTTGATTGTTATATATATTAACAATAGTTTCCATATATTTACAATTCAAAATGAACACCCTTTTGTTTTCACCATAGTCCTTAATCTCTTCTTCATTCAGATTTTACTGCATCATCATAAGAACTTCTTTCATGTCTGACACACTTGAGTATGATATATGTGTAAAATCACTCACCAATACGGGCCCCTTCCTGTTGGCTGGGGCTTCAGAATACACCAACTGCACTTCTGCAGTGGGGTAAGACCCTCCCCCACCACCTCCATGAGACCACCTGTTTGCTGTGGGTGGCAACCCTAATGTCTGGGGACAATTATCCTGGTGGTTGAGGCCTTCAGGAGTCTGGTTAGCTACTTCTGATTCCCAACACACCACTTTGACTGTTACTTGGACTAGACAGGCAGTTGAAGAGACCTGATCCAATCAATCAGCTGGTCATATCAAACCCTAGTGCCTTTGTTATAAAATATTCTATAAATTGATGTAGTTATATCAATTTATAGAGTACTCTATAACAAAATACTATACCCCAAATATACATCAGGGTGAAATATCTCTATCTAATTTATAGATGTTAGAAGGTGAGAACAATCAGTTCGAAGAGATATAAGCTTAGACATCATTCTAAACATACCAGTTTCTACACTTAGGATTTGGTAAGTGCAACACATGGTTTAATAGGTGCTCAGAATCTCTCAAATATGAGTATACTGATTTGTGTAGCCTTGACCTGTCAAGGTGACTGGGTTTCTCTCTTGACACATCCCAATGTCAGCTCAAAAGTGGGCAGGGAGGATAGGCAGTGAATTTTACTACATCAAAATTATGAATAATCTAAACAAAAAACCCAAACCATATCTTTCAGACTTTGATTCTGAAAAAGAAATCAGTATTGACTTTCCAAGATTTCCTGTGTTTGTGTGTCTAGATGAAATTCCTCTTTCAAAACTTCCCCCTTTCTTAATTGAAATCCAGTAGGAGTAACCCAAAAACCCAACAAAATTGAGAAGAAGCAATTTCCTAGTAGAAGTAGAAAATAGGAAACATGCCGAAAATATATAAAAAAAAGCCATAAGACTTTTTGTAAACTTAAAATAAAAACCTTTCTCCATGAAAGACTGAACACTTTTAAGGAAGTCACATCTGCCTTAGGAAGCTGGTGGGGGAATCAGTGATTACTGTTGAATCCCAATAAAAAGAAAAGGAGAAACCCTAACAGACAGGCACATACATCCTTACTTTTGTTGTTGCTCAAATCCCTAGAAAAATAAGTCAGGTAAAATATTGAACAATATATTCCTTCTCCACTAAGGTGTTTCAAGTGCCAAAAAATTGGACGTCATAGGGATAGCTGCAGGAGTCACCCAACATGTGGAAAATGTAGCCAAAGGGATTCAGACCACACATAAGAAGAATGTCACTATGAAGTAAGATGTGTTAACTGCTAGGAAAACCATTCAGTATACTCATGATCATGTAACTTCTAGAAAAGGGATAAGGAGACAGTTGAGGTGAAACATAAATGAAATATCTCATTCATAGAAGAAAGATAAATAGTAGAAAGCTACATGAAAAGCCCTTCCTTTGCAAAAATAATGCAAAAAATGACTACCATGAAAACCAGTCAACCTGAAATAGGAAGCCCTCATTGAGAAGCTTGTACAAAGAAATCCCATGAAACTATTGAAATAATAAATAAAGAAAGCACAAATACAAAATTTACTGCTCAAACACAAACCACACCTCCAAAAACTACAAACTCTCCTACAAAGCGAAAGTCACAGCAATTTCCTATCCATCCAGCAAAAACCATTAAAGAGACAGACTTAAGAATTTATCTGCCAAAAAAACAGAACCAGCCAAACCAAAACCAGAAACTCAAAATATCTACACAAAATCGATTTGAAAACTAGAAGAAATGGAAGTGGAAAGTCAGAACCCACAAACAGCCAAAATCTCAGAAAATTAAATCACAACATCCCATATCACATACTATGCTAAAGTCTGAAAACATTTAGCAATCATGTATAAAATAATCCGATGGAACTGCCTCGGAATAAAGACGAACATAAACTACTTCTGACACCAGCAGTTATTTGCATTCAGAAAACATTCTATAAGCAAAATGACAAACTGAATATAAAAGAATACCATTAATACAACTGGCTTAGAGCGTCGGGCAGTACATCCATCCTAGTTAGGATGGATGTACCTCGAAATAAATTTAACAACTTTAAAGACAACTACTGTTAAAGTGACCTTACACAAGCCAATAAACATCTGCTCAGTATATATCCCACTGAATGAATCAGTAAATGAAGCTGAAATTTATGAAAGCATAAACACCTTTTATGATGCTAGGAGACTTTAACTGTCACAGCACGATATGGGGTTGTAAAGACACAAGCCAAAAGTGCTTAGAAACAATAATTAATAACAATTTATGCATTTATAATGATAAAACACTGGCTTACATAAATCCATTTACTGGCAGCTACTCAGCAATAGACTTATCCCTATATGATCCATCAATTTCTATGGATTTCTCTTGGAAGGTACTGGCAGACACATGGTAGTGATCATTTTCCACTCATCCTTCAATACTCAGAACATGACAAAAATCCTCTCCATTAAAAATTAGGTGGAGTGAACTGAGAAGAATTTAAAATTCAATGTTCTGAAAAACTAGTTGAAGGAAAAAACATCAAGGTCTTAAAACATTTCATGGAAATTCTCAACTCTATGCATTCCAAAAATTTAGCACCAAAATATGCAACAAACCTTGGTTCAGTGATAAATGTAAAAAAGCCATCAGGATAAGAAGAGCAGCTCTGAGAAAATTCAACAAACAACACACAACCTCTAATTTGCTGCAATTTAAGCAACTCTGAGCAAGAGCATGGAAAATAATTAAATAAACCAAAAAGAAATGCTGGAAAAACTAAGTCAAGAGACTCA
>CAHIKZ030002866.1:612500-615000 GCA_903632075.3 Acanthosepion pharaonis
TGTAACACTGTTTAATTTTATGCTTTCCTCCCTCTCTCCCCCCCTCTCTCCCCTCCCTCCCTCCTCCCTCTCCCTCCTCTCTCTCCCCTCCTCTCCCCCTCCTCTCTCTCCCCCCTCTCTCCCCTCCTCTCTCCCCCTCCTCTCTCTCCCTCCCCCCTCCCCCCCTCCCTCTCCCCTCCTCTCTCCCCCTCCCTCTCTCCCTCCCTCTCTCTCCCCCCTCTCCCCTCCCTCTCTCCCCCTCCCTCTCTCTCCTCCCTCTCTCTCCCCTCTCTCCCTCCCCTCTCAGTCTCTCTCTCTTCCGCTCTTTCTCCCGGTCTCTCCCCCTCTCTCTCGTCCTCTGGTGTTGCTTAAAATTGCAACGAAGGGGCGGTACTTTGTAACCAATGCGAAAGAAATGAATTCAGTACATGGGGTAATTTTTTACTTAGTCACGTTCAATCATCATCGAGTGGACCTTGAATTTTCGCCTATAGCGATGCACGAGAGTTTTCCCCAGGGAAGCGCCATGCCTTCACAGCCTATTGGAACTTAAGCTTATCTCAGACCTCCAGTGGAATTTGTCCATACCATTCATCACTGAAGATACTGAGAAAAATAGTCAGTTCCCATGTACCGCTCCAGTAAGTACCTGACTCCTCCTCCTCCTGCTATCCTCTACATTTACATGATCCAAAGGCCGAAAATGGAGTACTGCTGCCATATTTGCGTAGGAGCTGGACAGTCTTCACATTGCAGTCGCGATAGAGTCCAAAAGCGTCTTCGCGTCCTTGTGGCTGATGAATTATTTCCCGCCCTGCAACCACTTTCCCACAGATAAAATATCGCGTGCCTCTCGCTACTCTATCGCTATTTCCATGGCAAATGTTCAGACGAACTACATTCCTTAGTTCCATCAGTTCTAACCGCCACGGCTGAGACCTGCTATGCTACGCCCATTGTAGCGAACCATTCTCATTACCTTCGTATTCCATTATTGAGATATAAGCCATAAGCGAGCAGCTTCTCCGCAGGAACGGCTGCTTTGTGGAACCGACTCTCAAGAGTAATTCTTCCACGATCAATACAATCTTAACCTGTTCAAATCTAGTGTTAACTGTTATCTAATCCCGCATATCTCCATAAACTGTGATTCTTACTCTGTAACCCTGTACCTCAAGTTACTCTTGAGGCTTTCACCGGGTAAATATTACTGAAAAACTATATATATATATATATATATATATATATATTAAGAAATGGACAAAAGTCCGACAATTTATTTATTAAAGACATTTTTTATGTTTAACGTTCTTTTTTTATAGATACAAGTATTTAAGTAAATGCTCTGTTTATAATAAACAGTATTAAATAACATTTACCGGCCTGAATGTGGAGAAATTTTCATAGAAAATGTTCGTCCTTTGACAGGATTCGAACCCGCATCCTATACGGAACCGTCATTTACGCTGAAATTTATATAAATAAATTGTCGGACTTTGTCCATTTCTTAATATATGACGTCATTTGTTTACATTTGATACGCCAGAGCAGTTATGAATGTACGAGATTCATGGAAGATTGAAGTTTATAAGCAGTAAATGCGACCTTGCCTACCGAACGCTCCTTTGTGGCCTAGACGGTAAGGCACGTCAGCGTAAATGACGGTTCCGTATAGGATGCAGGTTCGAATCCTGTTAAAGGACGAATATTTTACATTCAGGCCGGTAAATGTTATTTAATACTGTTTATTATAAACAGAGCATTTACTTAAATACTTGTATCTATAAAAAAGAACGTTAAACATAAAAATGTCTTTAATAAATATATATATATATATATATATAAGAAGACAACGGAGACTTTAATTATTCATTTCGTTTATAATTTTTATTTCGTGAACACCGAGAGGTTCAACTCATCAGAATGAAATCTTTTGCGTGGAAGATTTATAGAACAAACTATAAACACGCATGCGCAGAAGACACTATGACCAATCTAAAAGTATGTTATGGCGAAAGTGTGGATAATTTTTGACTTGCTCTTGTAATAACCAGTTTCACTTCATCTTCATTATCACAAATCACTAATTTACAAGTCTAATAGTTTATTTCGAGTTTCTTTAAAAACACCTTCGTTGCTCACATATTCTAATCATCCTTCTGTAGAACGATTACTCGTTTGCCTCAGCTTTCCTCTTCATCTGTGAGGAAATTGTCCAGTACTCACAACGATAAAGGGTGGGGGTGATATTACATATCGAGCGGAGGTGCAGTAATGGATAGCGGCTCGGATTGAGGAATCGGAGAGCCGAGTTCGAATTCCAGTCGAATCCATTACATTCACTTACGTGTTAAACCCTTGGGAAAGATATAAATTCTCTTTTTCTCCCCATCAGGACAGACCGGGGTCTCTACCGCAGAAAGAAATGGCAACCTACTGCAGGAAAAAGTCTGCCTCGCCAGTCATGTATCGAAAGATACATGATCGCCTAAGCGTGTAACACGTATGGCACATAAATGAC
>CAHIKZ030002866.1:620000-720000 GCA_903632075.3 Acanthosepion pharaonis
TCTTTTCAACATCATTCCAGGTATGCCCGTGTTATGAAGCTAAAAAAGAAAAATCCACAGCTAAGAGTTCTTCTTGGGCTTGGAGGCTGGAATATGGGTTCACATCTCTTTATGAAAATGGTTGCAAACAGTCATAACAGAAAAATGTTTTACACAAATGCTACTGGTTTTCTGAGGACTAGAAATTTTGATGGACTAGATTTAGACTGGGAGTATCCAGCCAGTCGTGGAAGTCCAGCCATTGATAAAGCAAATTATGTGAAACTCGTGCAGGTAAATTGTCAGTAATTTATCTAATTTCATTTACTTATAAATTTGGGCACTAATTAAAGAGACTGATCAACTTGTAAAAAAAAATAGAAACAAAAAATTTGGAAATAATTTTTGTAGATTAGACCTTGATCTGTTGATTTTTATCAATTTAGAAAAACTGTTACATGATAAAGATATTAGTCTAAATAAAGACTTGAGCTTTAAGATGCTTCCTTAGAATTCTTTTATTAGATTTTATTTAGCATTCTTTCTATTAGATGTAAGTGATCAATTTTAGTTTTATATGATTAGTAAACCAATATTGGCTTTAAACACAGTAAATATAAATACCACCCCAGTCTTGTTTATAATATTGATACAATGTCAAACCACTTCCTAACTTTTGTAGAGATCTGCATATGAAAACAGACTATGGGAGTAGAGTAACAAAGAGATTTCTTTTAAATAGAGAACAAATGGATATATACATTTTTAATTAAAGAACAAGAATTTGCATAAATTAATAAAAGTATGTATCTGTTTATTCTTCATTCAAGATTTAATAATTATTAACCTCAAATGTTTGTGCATCTTTTTTTGAAAAAATCCCATGCAAATGAAGTTTTTAAAAAAAATTAGAAAATTAAAAAATATGCAGATATCAATGATGGTATCACACTTTCAAACTTGACATTTGTAAATAATAGCTAAGTTCAATAACATTGTAAAAGTCAGGTATTGATTTTACACTATATCATTATTATATACAAAGACCAACTTCTTTTTTTGATTTGTGGCTTAAGAAAGGTCTAACGAACACTCATTTATAATAAATATTTTCACTTTTATTTTAAAAAAAAAGCAAGTGTACAAGTGTACCTGTCTATTTAACTAGTGTCTAAATGTGAATAAAAGCTATTAGCTTTGTTACTTATAATCTGCATTTGCACAGTCCCAATTTATGTACGTGCTTAAAGCTCTAAAGAAACTAGTTTGGAACTATTTGAAAATTATACTGCATTTGATAAGCCAGATATGTTATTTTTATATTTACTGTGTTTAAAGACGGGATTAGTTCATCAATCATATAAAAACGAAAATTGGCCACTTACTTACATCCAGTAGAAAGAAAGCTAAATAAACTCTAATAACAGAATACTGTCTATGGAAGCATCTAAAAGCTTTAGTCTTTATTTAGACTATCTTCATCATGTATTAAAACAATTTTTAGTATTTTTGATAGATAAAAACTACATTGACAAACACCTAGAGTTCTCAAGGGCAAAAGAAAAATGGCAAAGATGCCAGATACTAATTATCCTTTTATTTTTTATTAGTACTTACTAAAACATAAATATTTCCTTTAATGTTTTTGGTTATTTTTACTTGGATAAACTGTTGCTTAGAATATTATTTGGAAAACTATTAAAAATTTCCTTTGATTGAAAATAATTCATCATCAAACATTCAAAGGAGATTTGTCTGTTTTACTTTTAATCATTGTAGCCATTAGTGTAAAAACAAAGTAGCCCCTGAATTTGTTACTTTTGAAAAGATATTCAAGAAAATATTCTTTAAGAGATCTGAAAGTTGTCATTGAAAATCTGTCAGTGATTGTGACAATTTAAATTGTTAATGAACCTTTGCTATTTAAATTTTTGTTTTTTTTTATTTTTTAAAGGAAACCCATGATTACTTCTCAAAAGAAGCTAAACTTTCTGGACATAGACGTTTACTTCTAACAGCTTCCGTTTCTGCTGGCAAACAATACATCACCAGAGGATATGATATTCCTAAAATTCAAATGTTAGTGGCAGTTGTGTTCTCTCTAAGGAAAAAGAGTTTGAATTTTGTTTTATGTCTCCATCCTCTACAATTTTGAAATTCAGTTAATTTGTGATTCCATTTGTAGGTACCTGGATTTTGTAAATTTGATGAGCTATGATTATCATGGTGGATCTTTTAGCAATATTATTGGTCATAACAGTCCACTGTATGCAAGAAAAGGAGAAAAGGGAGATGAAAGAACATTTAATGTTGTAAGTATTGTAATATATTGTTTAGAAAATGATAACCAGTACAGAAACAAAACACAACAGTGGTACAAACTAGTCGATCTTCTTTATTCTTTATTTCATTTTGTATTATTCAAAGCAAATACTGCAAAAAAGACAAACACCTTAATGAATTAAGATTTAATGTTGTTAAAGAGATTTACAATTGCTTTCACTTTTCCTTATGTTTTATCTGGTTGTACAAGTAAAAAGATTTTCAAGAAAGCTTGCAATTAGAATGTGTAGAGGGAAGTTTTCTACAGTATAAAGATGAGACCAGGAATTAACAGGCTGCATGCTACATTTTTTTTTGTTGTTTTATCCATTAGACATTTTAATTTTGCTTTCAGTAGATATCTTCCTGAAATATAAAATACTGCAATGTCTGGTTCATTTGATTTTGAAATGGAGCTAATAATTCATTTAGTAAAGAGGAGGTATAAATATTGTAGATGATTAGTATAGACCAATGTTTTTCAACCTTTTTTATCTCACAACACACTGGAGTTAAACTTCTGCAGCATACTTGAACCTAGAGTTAAACTTCTGCAGCACACTTAAATTATAATGATCAAAAATAAAAGTAAAAAGAAAGAGTATACTTTTTATGATTTATTTACTAACACATATATCAATGTTCTTCAGCAAGTCCTTGTCAAATCATGCCATCTATGGTCATGTCATGTGACGTCATTTTGCACACCTCACCCACTTTATATATTATGTATATGTTTGTTTATTATAACAATGATATACTAATATAATCAATTTAAAGGAGTTTAAATTTTGATATGTACATTTATTGTATCTTAGACATCTTTCAAAAATAATTTAATTAATGACCTTTAAAAGATTTTCAATGCACACCTCTGATCCTTTTATGGCCCACCAGTGTACCACAGCACACCAGTTTAAAATCACTGGTATAGACCATGATAGTTAATAGAGATTAGAGAATTAAATATTTACTAAACCTAGTTTAGTATGATAGAATGGGATAAATAATAGATGTAGAATATAATAGTTATTCGTAGAAATATTTAATTTATAAATTGAATGACTAGCTTAAATAAAAAATCTTTAAAAACATATAAATTAGCAAAATTTGGATTTAATAGAATACACATTTTTAAGAGAAAATTTTTCAAGGCAAGCTGCATATGTGGGTCATATATATATATATATATATATATATATATATATATATGTATGTGTGTGTGTGAGACACTGTAAGAATGCTGATAATTTGAAGAAAGAAAAAAGGCTTAAATTAAATCAAAAGTGAACACAAAGACAAAGAAGGTACTAGACAGATTGAAGGACATACCAAAAACTAAAGAAAATATACTTTTATTTATTTTATTTTTTTTTTTGTGAATAAGGATCTTGCTAGAAGATAGCACTGAAATCCACTTAGGCAAAGTTGAATCATCCAACACTAATTAGACATGATGTCTCCTTATTTTGATTTGCTAGATAGGACCAGCAGAAGGTGTGTAGGAAAGGGTGCTGGCCAGAGTGGGGTGGTGGAGAACCAAGAGACCACTCCAGAGAGCAGATAAGAATTATATGGTGACATTAGAAATAACACCTGTTTTGAGCCACCCAGAGGCAACCATGGAAATATTTGATTGGATGACAGGAGATTCAAAGGTATCTCAAAACAAGCCAAACCCAACCCGGTTTTTGGAGGTTGGATTCCATAAATAGTCATGCAGGGATCCCAGGAATGAGAAGAGAGAAGCGAGAGAAGACGTGCTTCCATTATGCCATGTGATTTGCTCCTGACTCATGCCTTGTTCCAGACTATTAGATAAATTGAGCAGAGTGCCCTGATGAAATTGCAAAGTGGAAAAATTAAAAGTCTCTGTATAACAACAGAAAAAGAGAGAAAGCAGGAGACAAACGTGTCACCATATTCTGTAATTTGCTGCCTGAAGAAATCTTCGACTTAAAGTTTGAAACTTTGACTCTGACTTGGAAATGAAGAATAAAGTGTCAGGAAATTAGACTATGAGGGAATGGTTGTTAGCTTGCATGCTTGTAGATTCTTATATGAAAAAGAGTTCCTATATAAACCTCAGTTATATGAACCTTGTTGATTTGCACAACTTACTTTTTTTGGTTTTATAACATTGTCCCTCTTGAACAACAACAATCCAGTGATATCTGGTGACATTTTGATTCTTGCCTGCCTTGTGATCAAATCAAACACAACGTGGGGCAGGGAGAAGCTAGGATCAAAGTGACCACTTCCCAGTTAGCTGCAGGATTTGATTGTGGATACACTAGTGACCAAGGACAGGACGGCATTGTCATGTAGTGCAGAAGTGTTATGTGTGTGTGTGTCTTTTATAAACATGTATATGGTAAGATGAAAGAACAAATGAAACAACAAGTACCGCTGAAATATTGTCAATATAAAATTTTTTGTATTACCGATACAGAAGATGTGAGTGCTTTAATGTCTGTAATATGGGCAAAGGAGTTAGTTTTTGAAAGAATGGTAGATTTGGTAAAACCTGGAGTTGATGTATTTGTCAGATCAATTAACTGATGTCACAGAGGTGATTTTGAGAGAACCCTGAAATGTATTAGTGAAGCTTGCTGTTCACCATGAATCTATGCCAGTCATTTATGAGTGGGTTTCATAAAAGCAAGTTGTAGTGGCTCTGGGACTCATCTTTTGTTCATGATTTTTTCTTGGCAGCAAATGACTTATTTTAAGTTGTTACTTTATATTTTTTGATGGGATTGTTTTTGTGAGCCTGATGTGATTCTCAGAGCCCCTATGTAGAGGATGACTTTTTTATTTTGAGTTTTACTTTCTTATCATTCACATCTGGCCAACATGTAGAGTGAATGAAATAGAAATCTAATTTGAAGCAGTGTATATCATATATATAAAAACAAAATAGTTTATTGAAATAGAAGGCAATTTTTTTTATTTTAATATAAATTTTATTGAATGTCATATTCACCTTTTTGTTCCGGCAACTTTATAATTCCATCTTCTCAGAACTTTTTATTTTTTCAGCATAGAATTGCTGTAAATGCCTTTTGCAGTCTTCTCAAGAACTGAAATCATCTTCAGATTTCTCTAAAGACCAGAATAAATGGTAAACTGAAGTTGCAATATCTGGTGAATACATAAGTGAAAATTTCCCAGTTGTCACAGTTTTTGTGACCAAAAGAAACATACAATCAAATATTGTCCTGGTGGAGTATTATTTCTCTTAATGCTGAAAATGTTTTGCTAATTCCTGCTTTCATTTAGTCTAAATGGGAACAGTACTTGATTGAATCAATTCTTCACTTCTCCAAAAGATGTTCTCTTCTAATCTTACCATATCCACAGCATTACCTTCTTTGGATGAAGACAGGCATTTGATACAGTTAATGGTGGTTCATGACTTCCACTGGCCTCATAATTTCTTGTGTTCCATTTTTGTTATAAGGTATCAATTCTTATCATCCATCACAGTTTGTTTCAAAAACATAGCTAAGTGGCAAATCAAATACAGAAATACAATACAGTACATTTTTTTTTTCAATTAATCAAGATGGAAGCCATGCATCAAAGTGACTAATATAACCAAGCTGGTCCAAAATGATTTCTCCATGCTTGATATGAATATTTTGAATAGATGTGTTACTTCTTATATCATAGAACATTGATTATTCTCAGTTAAAGTATTGATTTCATTGCTATCAACTACTAATGATCTACTCAAGTGATCTAGCTTGCATAAAACTTCACAAATCACTTTTGATACATTTGATCATTCATAGTCCATCTCTCTACCTTTCTTTGGCCCAATGCCCATTGGTATCAACAGTATTCTGGATAGTCACCTCGCAGTAGGATTATTCATAACTGTTGAAATCTGTTGTGTTTTTCTTTCACAAAACATGTCTAAGCATCTTTGTACAACATCAAATGGTCAATTTTTTTAAATCAGAGTTGTTTTTCTCCTAGACTGGTTGCCAACCATATGTAACTCACTGTCCCTTGCATTAGTCTTCAGATTCCTTCAGACCACCATGCTTACCATCTAGCTGATTCTTCACTCATTAACACATTGCTGGTGTTTCACCAGTATCATGTTGAAGAGCACAGTTCCACTCAATCTAGCAGGCATTTGTCTACTTCACAACCCTTCACTCCTCTGCCATGTTGTGTTTTTGATCTCAGAAGGTGAGAAGATCACTGGTGAAGTAAACTGAAGTGAAGAATAAGTCGACAGTGATGAGAAAAAAGAATTCTCTGGAATAAGGAATTGGGTTAAAAATGTAACAAAGATTTGGTTTATATATGATTTGTTGTATACAGCAGTGTTAACCCTTCCCACTTATTGTTATAATCAAATGACCCTGGTATCCCCTTCTGGAGTTTACAGCCTGTGGTTAGTAGTAATTGAAATTTCTAAGTTCTGGTCTCCAGGGCTGGAACAAGGTTTTGGTTAGGAGGTCTCAGTGAATGATGTAAACCCCATTAGCAGTAATGTGGGGACTCTCCAAGTTGTTCAAATCTCCATCTTATATAGAGTACTGCATCCAGTAGGTGTGGGGTTGATGAAGGTCTGGGGTTCAGTTGTCTTCCTCCCTTAGCATCAACCTTTTTCTAAAATTCCATATTTTCAAAATATGTTTACTCAAGTAATTTTCTAAATTTAGGGGTTATCCATCCTCCTTTTGAGAGTGGTCTGAGATATCAAGCCACACCTTAACTCCAATTCCCTTCACATCTCATCTCGCACAATCACTCCATATAGGTGGTGATAATTTCTTCTTTCTCCCACTTTCTCAGTATCCAACCTCAGACCACTCCAACGCACACTGTTACAACAAATCCAAATTTTTAGAATGCATTGGCTAAAAGGAGATTTCTAGTCATTTAATCTTTCTTTATTATCTTGTCTCATGCTGATTGTTTTTAGGTGATTTCTCAATCAAACAGGCCTCACAGCTGGCTGCCTATAACTAATTTTCCTTTATCACTCGTATCCAAAGGAATCTGAAATAATGTTGGCTATAAAATTTTTGACAAATGCCACAGAAATTAAAATGAACGAACCCGTCCCCAATCTTAGGTGCTAATCTATATTTTTGTAGGGATATTTTTCTCCTGAGTGGCCAATTCACACCAGATATCTTTCCTGGCTCTTTGTCCAGAACAATCTTAAATGCTATTTTGGTGACCACCCAGGTTTCTTTATTGACAACATATTTTTTTTCTATTTTTCAGGATCGATATCTTTGAGGATACATTGTCTCTTTCTTTTCAGTGGGAAGTGGGGACAGAAGGGTAGCCTTGGTTTTTCTCAATCTTACTGAATTCCATCTAGTTAAATTTGGGTTTGATTCTCCTTGTAACTGTTTGGGATTTCATTTTATTATTTTGAAACATGATTTTTCAACATATTTTGTTAATTTTCTTCTCAACTTTTCAATCCACTTTCCTATGAATTTCAACAGTTATCATCCAGTTAGTAGTCTCTTTCTTCTTTCTTTTTTCGTTTTTGTTTGAATAATCTGCTGAGCTGCCAGTGTTGACCATGGTTAGAAATTCCAGCTTGCCTTGCTATTTAACAAATAGCTGGTAAGAGAAGAGATGAATTCATACCTTTTCCAAGAGTATTTTGTACAAAATTGAATATAACAAACTCAACTGGAATTTGAACTCATCTCCAAGTCAATATTAACTTTTGGCCTCTTTCCTCATGCATTCATAGTACCTTCTCCACAAATCTTTTTTCTGTATTGCTTTAAAATAAAAAAGCATAATGTGATAAAAATGCATTTTTTCTCCATCTACAAAATCATTTTTGACAATGTGCCGACAGGTGTTACAATACAATGAAAAGTTAAAAACAAAATTCTCCAATTGCTAATTAATGACAAGAAAGAGAACAAACAGTTTGGCTTACCCATTACAGCACAGCTAGATTTAAGTAACAAATAAATACCGGCAAAACATTTAGAAACAAATTTATTCATTATGTTAATATAGGTAGAACATTTTAAAATAATAATTATTAAGTCATTAATCTGAATTAAAAAAAAGTAATATTTTCAACATGAAGCATTTATGTAATTTATAACTGAGTTAAAAGTTTTTCAAGGTCTATGTATTTTGATTTCTTTATTTCTTCAGAATTGGAGTGCCCGCTACTGGGTATTAAATGGACTTCCTAAAATGAAGTTGAACATTGGGCTGGCCATGTATGGGCGAGGATTTCGTTTGGCAAACAACTCTTGCACTGTTCCTGGCTGTCTTTCCATTGGACCTAACTCACCTGGTCAATATACAAGAGAAGCTGGATTTTTATCATACTATGAGGTATTGATATCAATGCTATTTCACCAACATAGAGATTTAGACCTCAATTAGGACTAATTGGGTTATCAGTGTACAATTAACTACCTTACAAACTGATTTAGGTTACAGCTTTCTAAATTCAGTCAAACCTTTTAAATTCAGTTACAATTAAATACAAGTCAGTTTTATTTATTAGAATAGACTAACTGCTCTTGAAGTGTAGCTTTGTGTCAAGGCTAGTCTATTCTTACAAATTTTTTATAATACACACATTAACTGCCAATTTGTCTATTTTAAATCTATTGTTTTTAGTTGATCAAGGTGTTGAGAACAACAACACTTTGTCTGCCGTTTATCAATAATTGCTTTGAATTTAATTTTCCCATTATGCTATTGTTATATATTTCTTCCTGTATGGAAAAGTTTTAATAAGAGAACAATGAAGATTTTTTTATCATGGTTTAAAACTCTATCATAAGTCAAGCTGATATTTTCACTTAAAACAGATAATTTCTAAGTGCATATCAGGAAATAATTATAAAATTCTGTAATATAAAAATTAAAATTTTTATAATAAATATTTATTCTACATTTATAAAATATTACTATATCAAAAAAACTGATTATAATACTGTTGGGATTGCTATGAGTTTGAATTTGGTATCAGAAGGTTTTTATATTAAGATGGTTAGTTTATGGGCATGTTCACCATATAAATCCGCAACAATATAGAATATAGACATTCAAAAATGAATCAATCACAAGGCAATTGAGTAAGAAACACCGATTATGAGATTTCAATAAAACAACATGCATTTATGTACAATTAATACACAATTTGTAGTTTGATAATGCAAGAAATTGACCATTGATAAGTTGGGTTTCTTATTGATTTACAGTTCAAAATTGTTCAAGTGTTTAAGAACTGCTCAAACAGAGTTAAGTGGAAAATATTATTTATACAGAAATTTGTTTAGTTTGTATGCGTGAATAAAGTAGGAGTTTGTATGCGTGAATAAAGTATGGTTTAATTATCTAAATTTTCCAGAGTTGTTTAAATTGGATTGTTCTGTGTTTGTCTTTGTATAAAAATACAATTTGCACAAAGTTGTAAGTGAGATGTGGGAGATTATGTTGATGTTTGAATCAGCAGTTGACGCGCGAAAAGTATCTTAAGTCAAAGTAGTGACATGCATGGATTTGTGTGGCATCTCTCTGAAGTTTATTGACTGACTGACTGGACTTGTGTGAGTGTTGTAATGGTCTTTAACATCTGACTGCATGGTTAAGATGGGCGCTCTTGAAGGTTACATCTTGGCAGCAAGGAGAAAGATGAATGAAGAGAAACACGAGGGAGCCTATTCATGCTTTGTTTATATATGGCTGTGTATCACGTGCGAGGCTCAGATCAAAAACGCAGGAAAACAGATTTGTCGCGTGCAGGCAGTTTGATTGGTCGGAACTGACCAATCAGCGAGCTACTTTTGAGGAGATCAACCAATGAATGCTTGTCTATTTACTGTGTTTATGTAATGTGGTGGTAATTACCATAGAGGAAGAGTGCATTTTCCAATGGAGTGTAACTGGCAAATGTGGAATCTTCCACAATACCAATTAAGAAAAAAGATATTAATATTAAAATATCACAAAAGTAATCATTATATTCAAAATCTGTAGTGTTTTATTGGATTTAGTATCATTCTTATTAAATTTTATTGATCAGATGTTAATTCTTTGCTATGTAACAGTCTATCTTCAAAATATCTAAATATTAATCTATGGTTTTTGATGATATATAAACAAAACTTAAAAAAATAAATGAATAAATAAATGGCTCAAAGATTATCTTCTGGGTTTTATATTTAAAGTTGAGGTAGCTGTTAGGCTAATGTTTAACCAGATGCCATAGATTAACATCACTTGTACTTAGCTTAGCTTCATAATACTGTAAGATTAAAGGTAAACTGGGGAGGCATAGTCTTATATGACATCAATTACAGTATGTATGTATACATCTATTTTTTTATAGATATATATTCTCTGTGTTTCATTGATGTTTTCATATTTCCTGTACTGTTTCAGTACTAAAAAATTTCAGGCCAATTTCCCTATGTAGAAAGGAAATTGATAATTACAATTTTTGGAATATACCAAGCTTAGTGTGTGCATGTGTGTGTATATATATATATATATATATATATATATATATATATGAGTGGATATTGAAGTCAACACCCAGAGCCGACATTCTGTTTTATGCTTAAATGCAATCATCAGGCCAAATGCATTGCAATTTTGCTCAACTATTTATATATACAGGTCAGTGATGCATTGTGGGTAGTCTATTGTACTGTTCTAATGGTTATTTTGGCAGTCGGTTATGGTTATATTTCAAATTATTGTAAGGGTTATTGAGTGGAAATAATTGTGGATCTGAATACAGTTTTTGGGCTATACAACACTATAAATATCCAAATAACTGCATTTAAGCAGTGTAAGCATAAAACAGACTCTTGCCTCTGGGTTTTGACTTCAAAGTCCGCTTTTATATTTACATATACTCTAACCCTGATATTGGGCACTTTAACCCATAAATATAGCATACTTTAAAACTATATTTTATCATGTATATATATATATATATGTGTGTGAGTGTGTGCAGATAATCTGTATTATTTTTTATTCTTTTGTATTCTGCTTTACATTTCAGATATGTGATTTAATCAATAAAGGTGCAAAGGTTTCCATAATCAAAGACCAAAAAGTTCCTTATTTAGTTTACAATGGTGAATGGATTGGTTATGATGATGTCAAGAGTTTGACTGTTAAGGTAGGTATTAGTTAATTTACTATGCATGTATTGTAGAAAGTAACAAAATTATTAAGCTGAACTTCATTTTTTTATAAAAGACACAGTAAATCAATAGTATATTTTACTTACAATTTGTGATCTTTTTAATGTTACATATTTTTTTCTACTGGTCTTATTTTACACAATATTATATAAGAATAATTAAAATGAAAGTAAATCACTTAATAAAAAAATTATCCACCACATTTGAGAAATCTCCAATTTTTGTCACTAGCATTTAAAAATAGTGTGTCTACATACAAAGACAACATGTCTACATGCAAAAATACTGAAACATTAAACTTTAAAATACACAGAAGTGACAGTAAATAGTAAAGCAGAGGACACTGTCTTTTAATAACATTAATACAAATATTTTATCTTTTTTTTAATATAAATCTTGGAATACACTATCTCAGATTTTATTATAAAAGTTAATGTTTTCATAATAAAATTTGTATTAATTAAATGATGCTGGAAAACTCTGCAGACATATAATGAATATACCATGTGAAGTTTACTTATAATACTTATTTTATCAGAAATGTTTAGAATAACTTCTTTAGTGACATCAGAAAATTGCCTTTGATCTTAAGAAAAATCTAACCTCAAAGAAGAAACAATATATTGTAAAGTTATTGGAAAATGCAAAAATGTTAAAAAGAAATAACAGAACAATAAAAAAAAGAAATTTCAACCCATAAGTAAAGAAGAAAAGAATATCAAAAATTAAATTTTAGAAAAATCAAGAGTAATATGTGGATTAAACATAGCAAGAAAATATTGGTATTATAAATGTAAACAAAGTAAAAAGATTGAATATTAAGAACACTGACTAAAAATATAAAACATAACAAACTACTTCCTTTAAGTAAACATCTCCAAGAGAAACAAGTTGAGCAAAAGACATCATGAAAACTGATTACTTAGCAGTAATTTTTAGTAATGAATATAGAAATATATTCAATAGACTTGGCAGCTTGGTTAGAGGTTAGGTTCTTCATGGAAAAAAAATGTTTCAAAGACTCCAAATTAAATAACAGACTGAAAGTTGCTTTTGACATCAGCTGCCAATTTGATCTTTGGGCTGATCAGACTTATTCTCAAGACGGGAGTAAATGGTTGTGTCATTATCATGGATACCAAGTTGAGAGCTAATGTCATTAATAAAAATTAAAAACAAAGTAGGACCAAAGATAAAGCCCTGGGTGACATCTTACATTAGTATGAAAAGATCTAGAAGAGTAACCATTCAGAATAAATATTATTTCACAATTTGATAAGAAAGACCAGATCAATTTAAAAATTTGACTGTAGATACCATAAATTTTCAATTTGTGAAGAAGACCTGCATGCCTGTTGAAAGCTTTTGAGATAGCCAAAGCAACAGCCTGAACCTCACCTTTCTTATCTAAAGATTCTTTCCACAAATATCATCAGAACATCGGTAGTTGACCTAGAGAAATGAAATCCATATTGCTTGTCTGCATTGCAAGTCCCTGCAATGTGAGATGCTTAACCAAATCAGCATTGATTAGGGTCACTAGTAATTTCCCAAAAAGAGGTAGAAGGCTGATAGTTGGAAGGTGTCAGAGGGTCCATCTGACTTCTTAAAAATTGGAATAACAGATGAGGACTTTGGCATGCAGGAAAGCAAGAAGCAGCAAGGTATTTATTATACAGTTTAGAGGGAACAGAAATCAATTCTGAAGCACACTTTTTAAGGACTATTAAAGGGATACCATATTTTTTTTGGGGGGGGGGTATCCAGATTGAAGATGATAGCAGAAACCATATATGGGGTTATATGCCTATATCACTCAACAGAGACTCAGGTCTAAGTGGAAAGTTAGGCGTGGATACTCCAGGTAGGTCAAGTGTAGAGTTAAAGGAGAATTTATGGGTGAAACATTCAGTTTTATCAGTGGAAGATGTTAACACCTCAAAATGATTGAAGAGAGGAGAAATAGAAAACTTACTCTTATTTAGAACACTATTACAGAGTCACCAGTAGTAATGAGAGCCAAAGATGTTATACAGTGCCTCATTCTCTCAGCAAACAGAGACTTAACTCCTTTGAGTATACATTTACATTTTATTATGTGCTGCCATGAATATGCATCTGTTATGATGGGAACTGTCTCACTGATATAGCTGGAAATAGTGAAGAGGAAGATTCAGTGGTAGCAATGGAAGAATTTAAATTGGTTTCAAAAAGTGCAAAGACCATTTTAGGAGAAAAGATTCTATACTGCAGAAGTTGGAACAAATACCACAAACATTGAAGAAGGAAAGGTTGAGGAGGTTACATGTTTTTTTGTCTACTAGTTTTTGCATATTTCTTTTCATTGTATAATGTGAGACTAGAATTTCCTTTGTGTTTTGTAATGGTGTTCTGTTCTGGCAGTGTGTAGGGTGAACTAAAGGTGGGAGATGGTCAGACTTACATATCAGCCCATACCCCTTTCACTTGTTCTCTCTCACTCTCACACTCCTTCACCCACTCTCATAGCCAAATCCAGTCACAAAGAAAATACCACTTCTTAGCAAGTTTAGTTAAACGTAAGAGATTATCTAATATTGTGCTAATCAAATATATTTTTATGGCCTATATCTTTTGGATTTATTTATAAATAAAAAATTATGTTGTATTATTCAATCAAATAAAAGTAACCTGACACTCCAAAACAAATTATTATCAATATTTTAAATAAAGACAGATAACATCTGAAACTCACATGATATATTGCTCATTTTACTAACATTGGTTGGTTAATGCTAATATTATGTGTAGGCATCATGCCAAAAAGGACCTGCTGGAACAGGGTAGTTGTCTCTCATTCAGGGCAGTCATCTCTCAGCATCCTCGTTGGCTCCCTCGGCCCTGACTACCAAAGCCTTCTGACACACTCATTTTATAGACCATGATGAAACAGCTGATTGGTTGAGTGGAAGAGTTTTACATATGCGTAGACGCACTGCATTAATTTTCTTTTCTTTTAATTGCTCTGCAACACCATACGCATGCAAAACATCTTTTACATGGCGTGGTACTCTGTCTACAAGGACTGAATGAGGACCATAGACTGTCATCACTTTCCCTTTCTTGAACCTGGTTGTACACCGCCCATGCGGTCTCTTCACCCAAACAACATCTCCTGTAGTATATGTTCCAGAACCTGTGATGCCAGGTGGTAGTGTGGTATCAATGCCCTTCATGCAAGTGCAGTAGGTATAAATTAAGTTGGCTGGCGCTGTTGAAGCAGTGGTGTTGTCCTGTGGTGTCACATTATGCCAGTATACCCTTGATTTTCCAGACAACATGTCTGAAACCCAGCGATGCATGCATGCCGAGTCTGTCTTCAGGTGAATCAACTTTGCTTTCTGCAGCACTGTGTCAAGTTCTGCTAAGTTGATGTGCTTATCCTCACTCATTGATTACTGCCAACTAGCATCTTCAGCCACAGCTCCACCACTCTCAATGACAACACCAGTGGCTAACGAGCTCACATCCACCCATACAGTGACGTCCTGTCTGTCAACACACCTGTCCCCATCACTAGATCTGTTTGTGCCACTCTGGTGAAAACGTCTGCCAAGATCTGGCTCAGGAGATGGTCTCATACTTTATCACCTTATCCAGTTGTCACGACATTTACTCTACCCTTTATGAATGTGGTCACAAGTAGCTAGCTACACACTAGAAAATGTCCCTTCAATTTCTCACACACAGAGAAAATATTTCAATGTTTTAGTACATCAGGCATCGTTGACAGCTTACTTCCACAACTCCACTGAAGCTTTTTTTCCCTTTCTTCCCAGACATGCAATCCTAACGTGTGTGCCGCTTGGTAAATGCTCTGGGGCCTTGCACATAAGCCCAAACCTCTGAAAGTGCTCTTTTTACACAGAATGCAGGACATATGTTCTCATTGACGAATACATCGTCAGTGTATGAAGATGTAGCTTCGTTGATGTTCTCATCTTGTGCAACTACGGTGTTAACAATGTACCACATTATCAGGGGTGCCATGTTAAGCTTGAACCCCAAGCGAGTGAGGCAGTATCTTTTCCCCTTGATTTCTACTGTCTGGAATGGCCACTAGGACTTCTCGATGTGAACTTGCAAATAAGCCCAGCACAAGTTCAACACAGCAACATCTGAGCCTTGCTGCCGCCACTCTCTTAATTTGTGTGTGCACATACATCTGTACTGGCAGTGTATGCATCTACAAACTCATTGAGTTTGCGGTAGTTCATGATGGGCCAAACCTTTAGTTTGTTTTCCTGTAGGGCAGCCATTAGAAGAATCATACTCTTTGGGGACCCAAGCTCATCTTCAGGGTATGGAAGCAGCCAGCCGTTTTGTATCCAAGTTTGCAGCTCTTGGTTGTACTCAGCCCAAATGTGCGCAGGAGCAGGATATTCTGACAGCCTGGTTTTTAACATAACTGGCGGCTGGGCACCAGACCACTTCTACGATGTGATCCATATCCATTTGTTAGTGTCAAACTCTGCTTGGAAATCGAGCTCATTGATGGTGATGGCAGTGCAGATTGGCTTGGGACATTGGGGAAGTTTTACCTCACCGGTGCTAGTCATGGACATCCCAGCCAGCTGTTTGATTGCATCCAGACCAAGCAACAAATCAAATCCAAGTATTTCTTCATCCACAATCAAAGCTTCTATGTCAATAGAGGGTCTGTTGCTTATGTCAAGCCAAACCACCCCGACTACACAGCACCTAAGGGTATTCCCATCTACAGTCAGGATATATACCTCCTTTCTCTCCTATGCCTGGCAGCATGCTTTGCATATGACTGTTTGGGTGCAACCAGTGTTCACAAGAGCTATGCACCTCATTCCATCGATCTGCACAGTCATTGTAGATAGTTGCTCTATTTAAAGGGAATCTGGGGCGAAGGTTGGTGCCAAAGTCTCGTCTCCCTGCCCGTTTCCTGGACAGTTTTGGGCCATATGTCTCCACCACTTACACAGATAACACAAGGCCGGTCTTTGGAGTCCCGCATTATCTTTCCTTGACTTTTCATGCCGCAAGAGACAGTTGCATGCCAAGTGATTGGGCTCGTTGCAAACATAGCATTTTGTCGGTGCATCAACTTCCTTCACCTGACAACGCGATGATCATGCATCTATCGCCGCTTGCTCAATATCTGCAGGACTTTTCTTCAGTATGGAGCATGCTCAAGCTAACACTTGTGAAATGCCCTTATCATCTAACTGGGAAGAGGCTTGGAGCAATTCCTTGGTATGCACTGGCAACACGGCGATACATGCACACATCAAACTTCTATTCATCATACCACCGACCAAAACTAAAAGTTTACACAATTCGACCAAAAAGACATTGACAGTCTCACCCAGACACAAGTGGACTGCTAGAAATTGCTTCCAAGCTTTAACGGAGTCCAGAGCAAAGCATTTTTGATGCAGGTAAAGTCTTCTTTTCTTTGCTCAGCTGCTGATACACTGCATATGCGCCACCCGATAGATGCATAGGAACCAATCAATTCTGCCTTCTCTATCCACTCAATAACTGACTGTCCAGTATCACTTCCATCAAATAGCTGTATCATTTTAGGATCAAAAGCCATAATTGCCAAAATAGCTTGTAGCTCTCATGCCAAAAAGCACCCGCTGGAACTGAGCAGTCGTCTCTCGGCATCCTTGTTGGCTCCCTCGGCCCCCACTGCGAAAGCTTTCAGACACACTCATTTTATAGACCATGATGAAGCAGCTGATTGGTTGAGTGGGAGTGTTTTACATATACATAGGCACACTCCATTAATTTTCTTTTAATTGCTCTGTGACACCATATGCATACAATGTATGGGCGTTTTCAGACATGATGTCACGTATCTTCTTGCTCACAACAATCACATTATGGGAAAACATTAACTTGCATAATAAAATCTGACAGAATAGATGGTTTTCATTTAAAAGTAAATTATCTTTTATTTTGTTTGTGCTAAAAAAGTAGGCTTATTCAGAATAATATCAGAACATTGAATAATTAGTGGATAATTAAGAACTTGTAGATTTTTTCTTTTATATCATCATTGGCTAATCATCTCAAATTAACTTTGTCATTTGCATTGAGGACCACCACTTATAACAGAGGAAGTAAAAATAAAATCATAGTAAGGAGAGCAAAACAAAAAAGTTTTAAACAGTTAAAAATACTTTGCTAAAGTTTATGTATTCCACAGGTTTCAAAGCTAATTCAGAAAATATCTGTGAGCAAATTTGCTATTATTTTATGATGAAACTGAAGAAAATTTATTCCTCATCAGCAACTCTGAGTATAATAAAGAAACCTCCAACAATTGTTTCAAACTACCTATTTGAAAAAAAACTTGCAGGATGAGATATATAAATAATTAAAAAATATAAACAATGAATTTAACTCTGGTTAAACAAATAAAATGATTTATTCTAAAATAAAACTAAATGTTGATATATTGAGTGGAATATGAAAATCTAAAGGTAATAAATTCCCAGTGTTATTTCAATTTGTATTAATCTCAGCCAAAATACAGTTCTTCAAATGTAAACTTTGATTTTTCATCTTTTTCCCCACTCAGATTGACTGGCTCAAGAAAAACAAGTTTGGTGGTGTTGGAATATGGTCATTAGATTTGGATGATTTCTTCAATGGTTGTGGAAGTGGATCTTATGTTTTAATGAAAGCTCTAGAACATAACCTTAAATAATTCTCTGCTCTTATTCAAAACATTGATGGAAAATAATTTTTTTTGATATAAATATTTTGTTTGTTTTCTTTTGAATATTTCATAATTTTATATCTATCATAAACAAATGAAAAAATTGCATCTATATGATATTATCTTGAAACCATTTGGGAATTTTTCTTCTTTTTCATGGTATTATTTCTTTTCTGTTCATTGAAGAAATTTGGTCATTAACTGATTTTGAGATAATGATTTATGAAAACATTCTGGTTCATAGAATTTATATTTGTAAAATTGTTAGAGCAGTTGCAGTTTGCTAAATGTTGACAATCTAAGAATGATTTTAATATTAGATTGTGTTTTCTTTTAGGATTTCTGTACAATTGATATTAATTAAACTTTCCTGCATATCACGTCAAGATTTGTTTCTCCATGAACATTTTGTGTAGAAATAGAAACAATATTATTCTTATCACCTTGATGTCTTCATACATGACCTGACCAATTATTTCTTGAATCTATAAAAAAAATAAGTGTACTCTTTATCTATGTCGATTTATTTCCTCCTGGAGAATACTTAAAAAATACATGATATGCAAGAATAATTCCGAGACAGTATATAAGACAGTATATAAAAATTTACATCGAAATTATGAGATCAACTAAGTTATCTCCCTTGTATCAATGTATTTGCACTTTTTTCCTGAAAAATAAATAGATTTTTCATCTTAAAATACTTTGTCAGCAGTTTTCATTTAAGCAAGTTTTATTAAAGATCACAGACAAGGTTTGTATTATTTATTTATTTATTTATTTCAGTTATTTCCTCTTGTTTTCACATAAAAGAATGAATCTTTGGTTCCAATGTAGGTAAAAAAAAAATGTATAGTTCAAGCACATTCAATTATGATAGGTCATTTTCAGAGTACATTAAGTTATAATTTTGAAATTCATCCAAATTATTTTTTCCATCATGACGTTTGGTGTATAGAAACAAATTTAACTTGATGACGTCATTAGCAGGCTGCTAAAATATAATTTAAAGCACTTTGTGATATTGTGTATTATCAAGAAAATGCAACTTTGTTTTTATTTTTCCTTTTGAAGCTTTCATGCCTCAATAATGGACTAAGAAAAAAAAAAAAAAAAGACTCACTAGTTTCATAAAATGAATACAAAGTGTCCAGTGTCATGTTAAATTTTCATTGTAAATGAACCTCCACAATAATGAAGATCATATTTCTAAAAATATGATAATCATTGATAAAAATATTTCCCTAAAAAAATAGAGCTGGTATGTTTATATTAATTATATTTATTTAATATAATGTTGAAGAACATTTCATTTAATGCAATTTTATTTATTCATTTACTTTGTTCACATCACTATAATATTGGTTTATTTGTCTCATATCAATAGAAATAGAAAGCTTCATGTTGACTAATGGAATTTTACTTTTATCATAAGAAACATGTCACTGCTATTATTAAAGACGTATTAATCAACATGAACTAAATAGTTACATGACGAGTCAAAAATACTTCTCAACTGACATTTTAGTAAGAATAGCACCTAACTTGAGGCATTATCCATTTTGATTTTTTTTTATTTTGTTAGTTAATGAGAATGAACTTAGATTTTAAACGGTCATCAAAGTTAAAGGGGAATAACCGAGTTTTTACTTTTGTAGTGGTTCGGAGAAAAGAAATGATTGAACACTTCTGTGAACAATTCTTCCAAACCTCCTCGTAGTAGTAATAGAAAAATGGTATTACATCCACTGACAATCTTGACAAAGAGTTTTTATTTTATATTTACTGTGATTTAAGCTTAAGATGTATGAACCTAAATTTAAAGAAGATTTCACTGAAAGAAATAATCTATATAAACAAATACAAAATAAATTTTAATATGTACAATCTAATACTCTATGAATTCATCCAAATATTGAAAAAAAAAAAAAAAAAAAAAACTTTCCGTTTTCAACCACTGCCTTGTGAGTGGTTTAAATTTCAATAAAATTGGTTAACAATGGTTCTTTATTCTTTAATTATGAAATCCTCATTACTATAAATGATTCATTTAAAGAAGTTTCAATTAATTATTAAATTCTTAATTAAACTGTTCTATGTTAAGTAACATTGTGGCCATCAAATTTCTAAACTTCTACATTTCCAGTAAATTTTATTTATTTTCTCAACATAAATGATTAATAGTGAAAATGCGAAAGTATATATATTTTAGTTCATTATTTAATAAAGGTATAAATTTTTAAAGTAAACGCATCAAAGTAACTTAAATTATTTCAATTGATCATGTTTAGACTTCTGATTGATGAGGCTTTCTCTCACACTTTCCACCGTTAGGGGTCTTAATTACAGCAAGTTCATCATAAAGGTTGTTAAAGTGGATTAAAATAAAAATCAGTGATAATAAAATATTTCTGTATCACTTCACTGATGATGTTTTCTTTAAATAAGAAAATCAATTTTGAAACCAATGAAAATGTTTAAATCAGTTTGTCAAAAAGACTTTTTTCTGTTGACACCGATATTACTTTTAAACGAGACTCCCTTGACAATGTTTATTTACAAGATTATAAAAGTACGTGAATCAACTACTATGCAAGATTTATTGGGTAATTTGCTTTTTAAGCCTTGCACTAAGTATCAAATAAAAAATTCCCGAATAGTTATATTTAGGTGTAAATGTACATGCTTAATTCGAAAATAAAGAGATTGATAAAATCTACCGTTTTGGAATTGTCGACAATAAAATATCGTACTCATTCGCGTTACATCACGGCAGCCATTACTGGCGTTGTTTGCGTACATTCGTTGCTGATTAGATTTGCGCGGAAGATCAGCCTAGTTAACATCCTACTGCTCTTACTTGTCTATCTTACTGCGCAACGGAGGAGTCATTGCGTGCGTAATCAAGACGAGTGAATTTTAATTCCGCAGCAAATATATGCAAACAACGTCAGTAATGCCAACTGCGACACGAATGAGTCCGAAATTTTATTATCGATAACTCCAAAACAGTAGATTTTATCAAAATTTTTGTTATTTTCGAATTAAGCATGTACATTTACACCAAAATATAACTATTTGGAAAAATTTCATTACATAATTAGCGAAGGGTTTAAAAAGCAAATTACCCCTCGGTTTTAATGTTTCAAGTTTGTGTTTTTTTTTTTTTTTCATAATCCTGATCTAGAATTGCCAAGCAATAGAAAACCAATGCCTGAACTCCAGCAATTATAGGTTACACACAACCTTCCTACTCTTTTTGAAAAATAATTTTTAAAATTGTTTTAAATCATTGCTAATTTTTCTAAAAATGTCCAGAAAATCTACCAATAAATTATCTATTGTCAGTCAAATACTGACTGATGAAGAACTCTTAAATCAAGAGTGGACACTAAGAATCTTGACTAAAATAATTAGCAAAGCTAATGAATTAATGTCTTTGGAATGGTTGGCAAATTGCCAAGCCATGCAAATTTTATAAAATGGTAAATAATATTTCATTAGAATTAGTGAACATATTTTTATGATTTACTAAATTTTTATAAATTTACAAATAAAAAAAAAAAAAAAAAAAAAAATTTATTTCATATTTATTTCTTTATAGATTGGTTTAATGATAAACTTTGCATTGTATTAGTTGGTTTACATTTTTAGAATGTTGCAAATAAAATATATTCTTGTAAATAAACAATCTAATAGTGTTTAATATTTTTCTTGTAAATTCTCAGAGAACAAAGAAAATGTATAATTTTACATTTTGAACATTACATCCTTACTCATGTGCCTGTTTTGAATGTTATTCTGCCAAGATATGCATGTTCTTTTCTAAATATATTACAACCAATGTGTCTGCACTTTTTCTTTTTTGAACTCCAAACCTAAAACTTGATTTGTGACTCAAATATATTGATATTTGCATTTGTCCTGTTGATCAGAACTTGAGGAGAGTAAGTGTTGATTCCCTCAAATATCTTAAACTTATTTTGACCACAAATTATTAGCCTATTAGTATCTAAGTTTAAAGCTTCTCTATTGCTTTTTGATGTTTATAAAATCTTACTTTTAGAAGGTAGTTGGATTTGGTGTTGTTTTCCCAACCACAAATGTATTTGGAATATACGTGCCTTAACCAAACACATTAGAACTTTAAAAATAGATAAACATGTCTTTTAGGTCACATGGGGAAAATAATGTTATAAGCAAAGCAATACAATGTGTAGAATACTTTTTCTTGAAACTGGGAAACAAAAATAATCTATCAATATACATTTTATAAAAGATTATTTACAGGATTTTCCAAATATTGGTATATATTATAAAAAAAACGGTTCTTTAGATTAGTTTTAGGTAATGTTTTTGTGTTTTGAAACATGTATTTTCTCATGAAAAAATAGTTTAAGAGCAAATACCAATGAATTTCAAAAAGATTTGTAACTTTAGATATTATTTCACTATCACTTCAGCATTTTCGCTATTTATCTGAAATATTGTTGACACATTAAAAAATAAATAGATGAAATAACTTAATACAAATACTGAATTAATTTCAGCTTACATCACTATGTAAAATGTCCACCACAAAATAAGAACTAGTCAGAGAAACTAATAATATTTGCTACAAATGTTTACAATATTTTATTTTGTTCACAAATCAATGTGTCAATTTCCTACTAAATGAATGAACTTGTTAAGAACTGTATGCACAATTTTTAATCTTAGGAGATTGAATTGACAAAATTTACACAAAGGAATTTCTTATGTGTTAATGTTCAAAATCTTAATGCTATATCAGATTGATATCAAGTAACATTGTTAGCATTAGACAATTTTACTTTTAATTAAATATCACTTTCAAGGGAATAACAGTACACTATTAATATAAATGAGAATATTGTAAAATACTGACACCATTTACCATAATAATATCAATATATTACTAAATAATTAAGCCAACATGATATTAGCAGCAAAAAATTAAAAAAATAAAAGTATATAATTAAATATTAACCAGTATTGTTTAGATCCCAATTATAAACTTGTCTAAAGTATTTACTATTTAAGTATTTAGCATTTACCATTTTAAGAAATTACAAATCTTTATAATCTTAACAGATTCAGCCAGTAACTGAATAACTTTAAGATATATTTCTGTATAGAAATCCAACACCATTACTAGACCTCTGGAACCAACTGTTTTTATTAGAGTACCCTTGCTTCCCTATGCATCATGTCCTTATATCTCCAGCAGCATTTAAAATAAGAACAGTTAATTTTATTTTTAATACTTACATTAGCTAACATCTTTTATCACAATTGATGTACCAATACTTAGGAAGGAAACTTCTATGCTAAGATGGAAGCTACATGAATACTTTACATACTTCTCCCTTACTCTGACTTTTCCCTTTCTTCTCCTCACCAAACCAACATTTTTTTTCTTTCACAGGCAGCCATGTTTGTTATAGTTGTGTACAGAGCCCCCAAAACTAAACCCTAACAGCTTGTTTTCCATATTCAGAAAAATGACTCACCATCTCCTGGAGAAAAAAAAAAAAAAAATTCTTCCTAGAATTTCAGAGAAGACTCCCCCTACCAATCCTTGCAAATAAGTAAGGGCACAGGATGTGGGAACCTACTAAGACTTGTCTGCAGGGTTTTTTTTTGTCAAACTTAATAGGCAGGATAGCATCAGGAATCTCTAAGATGAAGACTTTAAAACTTATAAAGAACAAAATTTACAATTTATTCATTTCCATATTCACATCATTGGAGTAAAAATTAGAATTTTAACAATTGCAAAAGAGTAGCTGAAACTTATATTAAGAGAATTGGCATTTTTTTTTTATAGAAAAAGTAAAGCAATGTTAAGATGCTTTTGTGAATATAGTTTCAAAATAGACTTAATACTGAACTTCATGCTATATGAAACGAACTATCATTAGATAACTTGCCTAAGATGAAGGCGAGCTGGAATGTTTTGGGTTCAAACAAGTTTTCAAAATAAAAAATATTTTAAAGAAAATCTGATACAATTTCCAAAAACTAACCATGTATCAGGCCAAGATCTTTGCAACATCCCTCCTACAATAAACAAAATTGTTCTTAAAAATCTTTGGTAACATTCCCACATAACTTATTAATTACTATTTGGACAAATTTTAAGTTCACACTAAAAATAAAAAATAAATTATCAAAACTTTTCCAGGTTTTTTCAAAAAGTAAATATAAATGATATTAAATAATTACAGCATTTTTTTTCTTACAGATCAAAATCACTATTTCTTTCATTCAATTTAAAAGAATATCTAGGAATGTATTTCTTGCATTTTCAAATAGGATTTTACTGAAAGCCTTTTCTACCCCCCCTCTTTAGCTAATGCTCCTTAGTATATTTATTTAAATATTAAAACTATAATGCAAGCAACTGAAGAGAAAGTTTACCAAGTTCAGAGTCAGTTTTCTGGGAACAGCAATAAATTTCACTGATTAAATAATTTACATTCTGAGTCAACAGCCTAACTCCAACAAAAATTTGTTTTTAATCAAGGGAAATATAGCCAATATGTTTATGCAGATAGAAAAAAAAAAAAAATATACTCATGACATTTACCGATGCAGTATTATCCTACTAAATATATTTTAATCTGCTTTGTATAGGACAAAAGGAAAAGAGGTTAAATAAAGTATGTCATCAAGTGTGTAATAATTTGTCTTTATATATTGTAATGGCCCTGAGTATATAATTGCTTATTTTTCTCCTCCTCTCAAATGCACGCATATATAGATCTGGTAGTTCTTCATATTTTTATCTGAGGTAACCGTTTTTCCATACTAATTCTGTTTCATTCAAACTTTAAAAAATATTTAACATCAAATCTACTTTTTCTTTGATCTTTTAGGCATGGTAAATTTCATGTAAACAAAATAAGAATTCAATTAAAACAAAGTGAAAAGATTGAAGAAAAAAAGTTTCAAAATAAATTTCTGCACATAAAAGCTTATTTAAGGGTGGCCAGATTTGAAAGCAGTATATAAAACTGTTGTGAACAAAATATTGCAGTGAAAGATGACAGCCAAGATATATTGGATATTTGAGAATGGCAAAAACCCTTTTAATATTTCTCTAGATAAAAATAGGTTTATAACTGACTGGACATATAGTGGCAGAGAAAGAAAGATTGAAAGAGTAATTAAAATGTAAGATATCAATGACCTCAATTTTTTTTTAAAAAATGTTTTATAAATCATAAATGATGGTCACTGTTTACAAAGCAGCTTTTGACATGCTTAAGTTTTTCAAATCATTTAAGCCAACTGTACAGTTTAGTCACTAATTATTCCAAATTAAGAAAGTCATTGATACTAATCAATAAATGAAATCTGATGTGTGGCTAATCTGAAACTGGTAATAGAGTAGTGGCTCCCTGGAAACAGCCATCAGGTATGTAAATCACTTTTGGTAAATAGGTTGAGTTATCTTTTGGAATATCACATTTAGAAGATATTAAATGCAGTTTATTCAACAAGTTGTTGAATGCCTAGTATTGCTACACCAATTCATTCCCATGAATTAGTCAATCATTAGTAAAATGAAGTTTAGATAGACATTACAAGATCTGGAAAAGAAAAAAAAATTTTCACTCCTGACATCTACAAAAAATCCTGTTGCTTTATCAGCTGACATCTTATGAAATAATGATGGCTGGCAACCTTCTCAGATAAAGTGTCCTGAAAATATGGAAGTCTATATTTGAAAGACTTTGGATAAAAGTTTGCAAATTACATAAAACTTTACAAAAATGGAATCTGGCTGATCATATTGCATTGACTGTTGCCTTGGCAAACTAAAGCCAATTCTCACAAACTTACTGTCAAGGAGAGAATAAACTGGATTTAGCTGTATCTTGATCAAATGATGCAGTATCTGCCTCTATAAAAGCACCATGGATTATACACCTATCAAAAGTTAAGTTCTTTGATGAAATAACCCCACCATCTTATTTGAATTTTATGTCAAATTTGTAAAAAAGCTGAGGACCGACTTCAGATCAATGATTGAAGTTTATAAAAATTCTACACTGCAATTTGGTAATGAGATTCATGAATAAATCCCCTACAAGCCAGAACAAATAAACTTAAGGTTTGGGCTGTTTAGCTAACCTCATGCTGCTGCATGCTCACAATATGAGAGCATCACTTGTGTACATCAATATCAAAGATCTTTGAGATGAAGTTCTATTGTCCGTTGAGAAAGGAAGAGTACACAAATATGTACAATTATATGAAATGTATCATTTTTTTTATTAAGTGAGAACTCCCAGGAACAGTGGTGGTGGAAACAATATCACCATGACTCATTAATATGGTTCTAGATATGACAGTTTAAAATGAATATACATATACCGCTTACATAGATATTATCTTTGCTCAATTTGTAGAGATACAAATAAAGCTTGATTGTTTAATAGTGGAGTTGACTTGACTGCATGTACAACTTGTTGCAGGCAGTTATAGTGTTTTTCGGTTGTGAACAGTAAGATAGTAAAGATGTTTGCTAATGCTAATATTGTTCTACAATTGAAAGTCCTTATGGGACTGTCTCCACTTCCAGAAATTGAAGTGAATAAACCCATGTTCAGCTCACAACTCCAATATTCAAAATATGTGAGTATATATATATATATATATATATATATATATATATATATATATATATATATAAATAAGAGAAAAAGAATATATTAAGGTGGGATGGATTGATTTAATAGAAATGATCATCTATTAGTCAGGAAACATGTGTACATTGCACAATCTGTGAGCAACATATTTAGGAACAATACTATAGTTTTGTTTTTTTTTTTCATTTTACATATTAAGCCATTTAGTGAAGATGGTAATGGTCCAGAGAATTTAACAGATTGGATATTTGGAGGAGGAGGGGGGTGTAGAGAAAAAATATAGGCTGTGATATAGAAGTGGAATGAAGTGTAGGAAGGAGGTGCTGTATCTAAGCAGCCTTAGAAGTATTTGAAAAGTCTTGGTTTATTATATGTTAAAAAAAAAAAAAAAATTAGAAAAGAACCCCGACAATAGTTGTATACTAGTGCCTGGAAATTGTGTTGTACAGTCAATCAAAAACTGTGACCAAATAAAATGGGTAATATTCTTTCACAATCCTACAAACTGTATGTAATCTGTGGAGAAATTAGATATTAAAAGATTAAGTGGCATTCACCTCGTGTTATACATTATAAAAATCAGTAAGCTAGTTAACTTCTTTACCACAATAACCCTTTCTATTATAATTGAAAAGGGTGGGGGATGATTATGGTAGTTTTTAAATACACACATATATATATATATATATATATAGTGGCATTCTTTGCTAACAATGGGGTTGCTTCACTATTGAACAGTTAAAAACTAAGGCTTGACAACTGCAAGACAAAAGATTCACAACAGCACAGTTTTTTCCGTTTCTGATAACATCCAATAGGAAGCTATTGAAACTTGTGGAAATTCAAACAGATAAAGCTTGAGAAATTGTAGTAATATACCGTAATCTTGCTTGTATGTGATTAACAAGAGTTGGTACAGGTGGATAAGGATTTGCACTGATGTTCTGAAATTCATTGAAAGTAATGCAGCATTTAATTTCCATTCTAAATAGAAAGATCTCTATATAAAAAAAAAAGTCACATTTTTCTCCATCACCCCACTTAGATATTTCAAGCCGAGTATATCAAAATTCACATCATAAACCAAATGTTATCATTGTAGCAGAAATCAGAATACAACACCATAAACCTAAACAGTATCCAGTGAAATAAAGATGAGCAAATAACTTTCTGTCAAAAGGAAATTAAATTCTTGACTTTTCTATTCACCCCCACCAAGCAAACAAGAATCACTAAATCAGCAGCTGAAGCAATGTCTATAAGACCCTTTAGTAGTTTATCAAAGCAAAAGGCAACATACTGTATGGACAATAACATTTCAAGTTTTTTCTCCTTTCCTTGAAATAAATGTAACTTCAGTTAATCAACATCTTACCCAAAGGTTCAAATGCTAATAGACTTAATAGTATTCAAGTCCCTGGGGATCTGGTTATATATATATATATATATATATATATATATATATATATATATATATATAAAGGTACAAGACAAATGAAAATATTGAGGGAGGCAGGAGGTTTAAAAAAAAAATGTTAATTGTAGATAAAACAAGTATTAGTGCACAAAATAAATTTATTAGTTATTACGTTTTTATGTTAAGAATACACAAATTGATACAGTAAAGAATGAAGTGATTTGGTAATGTTTCAAAAATATTTAATGATAGAAATTTGAAGATTCAGTTAAGCTAGCAGGCAGAGATTAAGGTAAGGCAGGATTGTCACAGATTAGGATAAGGCAGAAATGGGAACTGAAGCAGTAGAAAAGGAATGGGAGCAAGGTGAAAAATATGCACATGAATTACTCAACTAATGTTGGATCAGCCATAATGACTTGTAAGGAAAAGGTTTGTAGCATTCAAGAAAATATTTATTTTGGTTAAATATAGAAATTAGGAATATAAACATTGCCAATAATCAAGGAAAATTCTTGTAATTATTAGGATAGAATTAAGAATGTCAGTTTATGTAGGAAATTACAGATTTAATTTTTTTTTAAATTTTCATAGGAAACAGAAATATTGATAAAGCTGTATTAATTCTTTCATTGAAAAATTGAAGGTTTAATGAAAGTATCTGATCTGCCAGCCCAAAATTGTTGCCTGCATTTTACTCAGTGTGTGGTTAACACTGACCGAAGAGGTGGAGGGAGAGAGAGAAAAAAAAAAAAAAAAAAAAAGAAAGATATGCAATGAAATATACATAATGTAATTGTACAAATCTATGAGGCAGGTAGCGATAGAGCCATAGCTTATATACTTAATAACTACTTTCCTACTTTAACAATATTTAAGACAATGTAGAAAAAAAATATTCACAAATGCACTGATAATAGCAAAGTTTTAATTAGCAAGACAATTTAATATTCAATGATTAAGAGTTTCTCAGAAACTATGTACACACAATGGGCCAAATATTGCATGAGAGGTAGACAGAAAATTATGAAGCTCAAGGTCTCATGAGGGCAAACCCAATTATCTTACACCAAAATTTCTTGTAGGTAATCAAGTTTATTCAGTTCTAAAGAAGCTACCAGAATGTAAAGGAAGTAAGAAATTAACATATATTAAAAAAATTTCAGAAACCATTCCAATACCAAAGAATGATGTAAGCAAGGAAAACTAGCTAATCATACTTTTCTAAAGATACAATACTAAGTGAATTGGTTTTAAGAGCAAGAGTCAACTAAAATGAGTAGTATTAAGGTTTAAGTAGACCTCTTAACAAATAAGACATCATTAACTGAACCAAGGCTGGAATATATGCGGTTTTTTTTTTACTGCCTGCCCCACTTTATTTTCTTCAACTGACTTTTTTTTTTTCAAGAAAAAGGCCAATTACACAAGTAAAATGGCTCCAGAGTTAACTTAAAAACCTAATGTTTTTGTTGCAGTAGAAAACAGAATAATTATGCTTTTTGAGAGAACTTTTCTAAAATTGCAGAAACTAAGCCTCTGCTGTAGTAGAAATTGTAGTTTTAGTACTTGCTTAGTGTTGGTCATTATTGTAAATGAAGTTCAAACCATTATACAAAGTACATTTCCTTCCGTCAATGAATTTTACAGATGAATGTTACAAATAGACAGAGCTTTCTAAACAGAATATCTACATTAGCAAACTTCTCGCAACATTGAAGTTTTATTAATGTTTCAATTTCTAAGTTCAGAGGTAATCAGTTTGGCCTATACAATAATAGGGACACAATTTAATGTTAGTTTAATAAATTGTAAATGGTTAGTGATATGGAATAAATTGTAAATGGTTAGGGATATGGATAAATAAGGATGAGCATGTAAATCTCACTTTAGATATAGAGAACTGCAAAACTGTAAACTTGAATAAAATTTGACAATTTTTAACACTTGTATTAAGTTGTTCAGTAGTAAGATAAAAAATTCACTAATTTTGTAAGTTTAGTTTGGAGGATCCAACAAAGACTTGATACTAATGATCTAATAAAGGAGCTTGCTGATCATTAGCCATGCTTATGGCACACTCACAAAAAAAAAAAAAAAAAAAATCTGTGATAAATTTACCATGTTAAAGTCGACTTAACCACTTCATTTAAGTTCAGGAACAAGCTATGGTTTTAAATATTTACTATTACCAAAACAAGATGGCCACTTGAAAATGTATATTCTGCAAGTAGTCAAAATTTAAACTCATTCACTTTAACTGGAGATTAAAAACACCAGGTAATCGGAATTTAAAAATGGAAATTTCATACAGAACAGAAAAAAATTCAGTAATCAGTATTTTGACCGATTTGTTAAGACTAATCATTGTTAAATTTTCATTCCTTACGACAAACATTTCAGAATTTAATTTTCCCTACTTTGTAATAGTTAACTTACTTAAATGAAATTTAAACAACTTTTTTTCCGCTTTATCTGTTTGTAAATGAACATTGCTACATTTCATTGCAACCCTTCAGTGGTGGTGAGGGAATAACCAAAGATCAAATCCATGTCCCTTATTCTAACAAGCAGAATTTTGTTTGATGTGATATTGGCAAGATCACCCTCCGGTTGGTTTTATGCTATTGTCAATATAATCTGACAAAGCTTCGAAAAATTGTCAAAATTCAAATGGAGAGTCCAAGGGATGACAATCTTTGCTAACTTGAAGGATTTAAAAATAAGATTCTAGTTAAAATAATTGCACAATATTTATTATAATAATAAAAAAGTTGGGGGTAAGCTATTTTGTTGAATGTTAAGGAAGTAAAAAGGAAAAAACCTATTTTTAGGACATCAGAAAGAAAATTTCTAAGAACCAGTTAGATTATAGTTACTAGTCTCAGAATCACTAAAGAGCTAAATATTATCTAAAATATTTATAAGTGACAGTTCTAAAACAATAATTTTAGAAGTTTGAAATATTTCAGGCTACAATAAATCAAACCAATTGTTTATGACTAAAAACCATTGGGAGTAACTCCCTCTACCCCACTAGTGGAATCGTAACATTTCTAATTTCTGGTGGTGAAGTATTTGGTATGAAGTGAAGTATTAAATCTTTAGATTTAGTGAAGGATTTCAGTTTAACTGAGGTTAAAGACAATATGGCAGACTCTTAGAAAAGGCATTCAGTGAAGATATGTTAACAGCATCATCCACATTTAGATTATAGTTAAACCCAAGTAAAAAGATTGTAAATGTCAGAAGAATTTTTTTTTTTTTTTTTAATAAAACATGGTTAGTTAAATGAAACTGTAGAAAGAAAATCTGGGCAGAAATTTAAAAATTTCATCACTAACTTTTCATAGAAATTGAAAGTTTAGATAGACCAAAAGCTAGGAAATTTAGAGCTATGATTTTTTTTTTTTTCTTTGAGAGGTTTGAAGAAATTTTTTTTTTTTTTTTACAATACTTTTCTTTAAAAAAAAATAAAAAAATAAAATAAAAATAAAAAATAAAAAAAATAAAAGCAGACACCAAATAAGGAGAAGATGCTCGATTTGTGTCAATTTTTCTTAAGCATATAAAAATGGAAGGAAAAGAAAAGTTAAGATAAATAAATAAAAAAAGATTCAGATTTTATTTCAGCAAAGCAACAAAACATAAAAGGGGTGGGAGAGAAAGATCACCACCAGACAAAAGTACATTGCAAAAGAGAAAGGTTCTACACAAGGAGTTAGGGAACGTTTTCAAGAAGGCAAAGTATAAAAATTGAAATTAAAGATACATTAAAGAAATTAACAATTACCTAATCAATGATTTAAAATAAAATGAAAGAAAAATAATCTTAGATAAAAAAAAATCTCAACAAATGGGAAAGTTTTAATGGGGAAGGCAATATTACAAAAAAAAATAAATAAAAGTCCTGTATTTTTTCAGCACCCCCATTGTGGGAACTTAAAAAAAAAAAAAAAAAAAAAAAAAAAAAACAAACTCAATCTTTTATATTTGGGTGTATGATTCTAAACCAAAGTGCTGTCTGAAACTCTTAAAGTCTGCCTATTTATTAAATTTGAAAAATATTCCTACTATCACAGTTTAAACTTTAGATTGTGACACATGATAGGAGAAAAAAAAAAAAAAAAAAAAAAAAAGTAAAAAATTAAATAAAGTAAAAAATAAATTGGAGATTTAGAAACTTTATTGTTTAAAAAAATTCTCCTGATTTTGTCTTTGTTAAATGAACTGTTGTGAGTGGAAGAAAAAAATTCTTACATGCATGAAACCAAAATAGGCTGAGATTTTTTTGTTTTCTCAGGGGGGAAAAAAAAAAAAAAAAAAAAAACAAAAAACAAGTGGGGGAGGTTTCTCAAATCTTATGATTTGTGACATTTACCTCTTGTAGCCAGATTTTGGTTACATAAAAAAAAAAAAATTTATATATATATATATATATATATATATATATATATATATATATATAGATGCAAGGCAGGTCAAGGAGTGTTGATTATTTCATTTTCCATTAGAATTAATAGTTACGAAGAACACAGCTGCGGAAGCACCACATAGCAAAAATATCACAATTTAAATTTTCACGCAATACCGAGTTTACTCGGCATTTAATTTTGTTTCTTGTAGCTTTAATTTTTCCCCTTTTTGTTTTACAACATCAAAAGACCAGAAGACTTTTTTTGAGGACGTTTCTGGGTAAGAAAGATAAAAAATAAAGAAAATTAGTGAAGTGGGAAGAGGGAAAGTGATAGCATTAACTGATTGAATTAGACGCCCCCCCCTTACACACACACACTATTAGTGGTTCCCATGAATGAATATATTGCATTTGTGAGTATGTTTGTATTTAAAGCAACTGAAGTTAACCAAGAACTGTCTTGGAATAGTTAAATAAAAGAAATTATTTCTAAAGGAAACTTTAAACAAGGAAAGGCTGGTAGAATGTTCAGAGGTCAAATCAATAAGAGATGTAATAATAAAAAAAAACAAAAAACAACAGTAGCAGCAGGTTTGCAGCAGAAAATTAAGAGAACAAAAAAGATTGAAGGGAAAAAAATGAACAAACAAAATAAATAAATAACAGCTGGTGTACAAGAAATAGAAGGCATCAATTTCCCCAGATTCTATTTGAAGTCTGTTGGCTCATGTCCAGCTGATGTGTGGTTACAATTTTTTAATAATTTTGTTTTTCGCTTTTTAAAGATTATTTTATTAAATTCAATAATTATCTTTTTGTGTGTGTGTGTGTGTGTGTGTGTGTGTGTGTGTGTGTGTGTGTGTGTTCATTTAAATTTCAAGTATTATGAAAGCTTTTTGACATCAATACTGGACAGAAAGAATGTTTATTGAACACTTTGAAAAAATGACAACATAGCAAGCAATACTTCAAGATTAATATAATATTGTTATCATGGTTGTAGTAGTAATGCACATTAAAAAAAGGAAAGAAAAAAAAGGAAGAGTCTTAGGAATTTTTTCCTTCCACTAATAGCAGAAGATGTGGGGGGTGGGGAATAACATTTACCAAAATTACTTCAGTTTAATTTGAAAGCACAGAGTAATATTACTAAGAAAAATTTCATGACCCATTTGTACTTTTTTTTTTTTTTTTTTTTTTAAGAGAAGAGACTGTGATAGGGCGTGAGTGTAGCAAAAAGCATTTTTTTTTTTTCATGGCTGGATCTCATGCTATAAGTGGCAACTGGCACATTTGACTGACCGATCCCAAAGAATAATTCCAAGGGTTTTATTGAATCCACATCTTGGTATGCATTAAAGGTTTCCCTATCTGCTATACTTGAAGCCAGCAATGCAGAGATTTGGTCATTAGAATTCCAACCTATAAGCAGAGCAACTGGTCTCATGATCCTGCAACTGAATTGTGCAGCGACTGGCAGATGGTGCCACATCAATCTTCAAATCTGTCAGCTCATCTCTGTGTAAGCCCATCCAATGCCTTAATGTTTCATTATCATATGTTGGAATAACTGTAACTTCGAGATTCTTATCCTCCCAGGTCTGTTTAGCTTCTAAAAGGGCATTCAAAATTTGGGGGTTAGGAGAGAGGGCACTAAGGACATAATAGCGTGCACGGATCCTCTTGAAGAATTCAATATCACTGTATGTAGGGTCGCCATGATTGGGTATGTAGGTAAGGTCAACATAAAAAGTGGTATGTGGAGGCAGAGGAGGAGCAGCTTTGGAGGCAGGGGATGCACGGCTTCCTGTAGTTGTTGACGGACGTTTAGCAGACGACAGTTTGGTTTTGGTTTCAGTTTTTAATGTACTATTTGCACTCTTTGTTTCCAGTTTAGCAGAAATAGCCGATGAAGGCCTTGTTTTTGTCAGTGGCTTCTTCTCAGCAGTAGAGTGGGAGGATTTAGACTTATCTAAGCTGCTGGCTGTTGAGCGAGTTTTACTTTTCATGTCAGCATCTCCATTTGACAACTTCTTCTCTGGTTTCTCAGTTTTCGCTAATCCAGCTTTGCGGTCAAGAGCGGGTTTTGGAGATCTTCCTAATGTAGAGGTTGTTTTTTTAGTTTCTGGCTTTCTTGAATCTGCTAACTTCCTATCTGTTCTAGTACTAGGAGATTTTGTCAATGGTTTTTTTGTAGCTACTCCATTGGATTTCTTTACTTCTGGTGGCAAAGGTGGTGGTGAAGGCAAATTCATTGGCCTACCCCATTCCTCAGTTGGATCAAATGCCTTTCCATCAAAAGCACCACTTGACTGTACTTCTCCAAATCCAGACTCATATTCTTGGAACTGTCCAGGTGTATCATGGCTTTTATCTCCAGAGAAGTTATTTGCACCTTGTTGACCAAAGGGATCAAATGCTTGATTACCACTTGGATCAAAAGGTTGGGCAAGAGGTGACAGGTTGCTTGTTGTACTCCAGGCTGGGTGGGGAGTTGATGGGTCAAAGTGTTTATCAGTATCAGTGGCTTGTTGTGAAGAATCAAACGTTTCATCAATATCTTTTTCATCTTCTGGAGTACCTCCATCAATAGAATCAGTATCATCTCTTTCATCATCTTGGTCAGAGCAGCCAGTTGCTAACTTGTCGCCTGGTTGGGGAGTCTCATCTTTTTCAAATGCTGCAGGGAGAGAAGATGCAGTGTGAGTTTCTGAATCCACATCAGCTTCACTTTCATCAACTTTGGAGATTTCCTGGTCATCTTGTATATCCATCTGCTCTTCAGGCTGAGGTTCATTCCAGTCCATTTGAGGCTCATCTTCAGGTTGAGAGGCTACTTCTTCAGAATCCTCATCATAAATGCCATGATCTTCATTCTTTATGTGATCAGCACTTTCCTTTTCTGTAAGATCATCTGATTGTTCATCAAATGCAGTACCACTATCAGAATGATGCATGTCAAAGCCCTGAGCATCAACATCTGGACCATTGTTCTCTTTATTTTCATCTTTATCAAATTCTTCATGAGCAGCAGCTTGTTCAGGTTCTTCATTTGATTCGTCATCTCTCTCGTACTCATCATCAAAACCCTCGGGGCTAGATCGTTCCTGGTCTTCATGTTTAGAGGAATCCTCCTCATATTCATCTGGTTTCACTGGTTCAGGACTCTCTTCTTCATATGCTGGAGATTCTACCTCTTCTGGTTCATAGTCTGGAGATGACCTCTCAGAGTCCGGAGAGGATTCTTTGGTTTCTTGCTGACTCTCAAAATCTTCCTGGGAGGAACTCTCATGCATTCTATTTTCCATTTCGGCACACTCTTGTTGCAGTTGTTCAAAAGCTTCAGCTGAAGGGACACTTTGCGCCATCAGGTTACCATAAACAGAATTGGTCATATCAGCATTAGGTGAGAAATCCCTATTGTGCACATCCTGCTCAAAACCACCCTCAGGCAATTCATCTCTTTCATGCTCATAATCCATTGGAGGATATGCATCTTTGTCCATGTCATGTTCAAAGCTATCAGGTGATAGTGATTCTTCTGGCATACTCTCAACTGGATCAGCCATCTCAGTTGCCAAGGGTTTTTCTTCTACCAAGGGTTCTTCCTCCTCCTTTGTATCAGATTCTATTTCTGCAATGGATTCTTCCTTTGTATCAAATTCAACTTCTGCAATGGGTTCTTCTTCCACCTTTGTATAGGATTCAACTTCTGGCATGGGCTGAGATTCTTCTTTTAAATCAGATTCAACTTCCGACAGGTGTTGTTCTTCCTTTGAATAGGATTCGGCCTCTGCCATGGGGGGCTGTTCCACATTTAAATCTGATTCTACTTCTGCCATGAGTTGTTCTTCTTTTGAATAGGATTCAGCTTCTGCCATGGGAGGCTGTTCCACATTTAAATCTGATTCTACTTCTGCCATGAGTTCTTTTGAATAGGATTCAGCTTCTGCCATGGGTGGTTGCCCCACATTTAAATCTGATTCTACTTCTGCCATGAGTTGTTCTTCTTTTGAATAGGATTCAGCTTCTGCCATGGGAGGCTGTTCCACATTTAAATCCGATTCTACTTCTGCCACGAGTTGTTCTTCTTTTGAATAGGATTCAGCTTCTGCCATGGGAGGCTGTTCCACATTTAAATCCGATTCTACTTCTGCCATGAGTTCTTCTTTTGAATAGGATTCAGCTTCTGCCATGGGTGGTTGCCCCACATTTAAATCTGATTCTACTTCTGCCATGAGTTGTTCTTCTTTTGAATAGGATTCAGCTTCTGCCATGCGTGGTTGCCCCACATTCAAATCTGATTCTACTTCTGCCATGAGTTGTTCTTCTTTTGAATAGGATTCAGCTTCTGCCATGGGTGGCTGTCCCACATTTAAATCTGATTCTACTTCTGCCATGAGTTGTTCTTCTTTGGAATAGGATTCAACTTCTGCCATGAGTTGTTCTTCCTTTGAATAGGATTCTACTTCCGCCATGGGTGGTTGTCCCACATTTAAGTCAGATTCATCTTCTGCCAAGGGTTCTTTTGAATAATGTTCTTCTGCCAAAGATTCTTTTGAAAAGTCATCTTGCAATACATTGACACGGGTAGGAAACATATCCCCATCCATTTTCATTGAATCTAATTTAGCTCCAAATTCATGAGTTGGCATGTCATATTGCAAAGGTTGGCTGCCCATAATTAGGTCAGGTTCTGGCAAGGATTCCGGTTGAACCTCTTCTTCATATTCCTCAAACCCTTTATCATCAGAACTAGAAGAGACTAGCTTATCAGCTTCCACAGCATCATCTGATCGCTCTCTTTGCACCATCAGGTCATCATCATAAATGCCCATGTCTTCCATCTCTTTAGGATTAAGTCCACTGTTGAGCTGACCTTCTGGTTCCCTAATTGTATCATGTTCAACATAATTTGGATCAGGTAAAGGATCTGGTGATTGATTGTTCATGAAGCAAGTAGGATCTGAAGCTAACAACTGCTCAGATTCAGCCTTCATTGATGAATGTCCAATAAGATCAAGCAAAGTGTCAGATGCTGGAGCTGTGTTCTGCTGCTGCTGCAACTGTTGATCAGGTGCAGATCCAAAGTCTACAAGAAGATTGTTATCCTTCTGCACCAAGTCTGGTGGTGATTCCTTCATTACTTGTGTTGGTTCAGGAATTGCAGCAGGAGTTTGTGCAGGAGAAGAGAAGGGTGGTACTTCAGTTGGAGGAGAGGTTTTAGGAGATCTGGATACAGCAGATTTTGGCTTGTCTCCTTTCTCTTTAGTCTTGCTTGCCTTTTTGTTATTAGTGTCCTCCTTTGACACCTTGTTCGTCTTTGGTGCCAATGCTTTGGACTTCAGATCCACCTTACTCTCACGCTTTGGGGCTTCAACTTTAGAGACTGCAGATTTTGAAGGGGCTCTTGATGCAGTTGATGTTTTTGAGGGCACAGATTTCTTAAGAGCAGCTTTTGGAGCATTCAGCTCTTTATCACAGCACTTAGGGACCTTGAGGACATTCAGAGTTTTGAGCTTTTCCAGTCCTTCAATGACTTTGTGTTGTGGAGCATTTCCTGGGAAGAAAATACGAGTTATGTTTTCAGTTTGATCTGCTGGTCTCCAAATAAGAAGAGTACAAATGGACAGCATGTTAGACAGTGGGAACTGAGGAGAGTTGCTATTCTGTATAGATTGCTTGCTCCACTGCTGATAGAACTCCTTCAGTTCTTTGCTGTCTTGGACTGGGTTTAAGATGTACATATCCAAAGAACCATGTCCTACTTTGTGGTACAAGTTTACTGGGTCAATTGTTGTTGCAGTTGCTGGTCTGTAGCAGGGATTTGGAGTTTGCCCCAGTGAGCGGACATTATCAACTATTTTATCCCCTTCAACAGCAAGGTTTACAAGTAAACTATTGGGTTTTCCTTCAGTTTCTACTTCATCTTGTGAATTACGACTTCCCTTGTAAGCATTGAAATACACATGACCAATTTCTGGATGAACATTCTCAATACTTTTACGCTGCAATACAGAGTTCATACCAAAAATGTTATCAATTCCAAGGTGTGTCAGTAGCATAGCATCAATGCGATCTAGATGTCTGGTGAAATCCCAGAAGCAAGCTTTCTTGTTGTAGCCACCATTAACCAGAAGATTGAAACCACTGATCCCAAACAAGGCAGAGTCTCCCTGACAGCCAGGAAACACATACAGTGTTGGCTTACTGAATCTTATATTACCAACAACATCAGATGATCTAAGCATCTCTTTAAGTGACCTAGTTTTCACAAAGTTGCACAAGTATGTACTAAATTGCATCACCCCACCCAAGTTTGACAATTTATCTTCTGGATTCAAGTTAATCTGTAGAACCTTAGTTCCAACCCTAGAAAGACTAGCATTATTCCAGTCACCAGTGGCAAAACAGTGAATGTTTAAAACAGCTTCTTCCTGTTGCTTGAGAGCATTCTCAACATCAGGATCCTTGAAAGTGGCTGCAAAATCCCCAAAAGTGAAAGTATCATCTTGTAAAATCCATTCTCCAGTACCCTGTAGGGCATGGCCAGCATAAATGAGGTGATGGTATTTGACAGGTGCTCCCAGAAAGTTCTTCAATGCTCTCTTCACAGTAGTAGTCTGAGGGGCTATTAAGACTTCAATACTTAGTGTACCTGTGCAGTTACTCATCACCCGCTCACCTGAAAAAAAAAAAAAAAAAAAAATTATGAATGAAATTAGAAAAATCAATTTAAACAATTCACTAAAATGACATATTTAGTTCTTTAATTATTAAAAAAAAAAAGTTGTTACGAACTAAGTTATAAAAACATTCAATAAAATCATCTTCAAATGTTCATTTTCAAGGGTTTTCAAATTTTAAGAAATCAAAACAGCATATATTACAAACTTAAATATTTTCAAATTTGTTTATGAATTTCAGTATTTATAAATTACAAAAAAAAAAAAAAAAAAAAAAAAAGTAATGGCTGTCTCAAAGATTCTAAATTTCATATGAATTTAAATGAAACTGTACAGTCATATTTTACACATCTTAAGTTGAAAAGAAAAAAAAAAAAAAAGGTTATCTTGTGCTAGGTAATAAGTAAAATTACTAATCAATGTTCTAATCCTTGGATGAGAATGTTGAAAAGAGCATGGCTTAAATTACTTCCAAAAGTTTTGCCAAATAAGACTGATATCTCTTCTTGGAAATATTAAGAACTTTTCAGTGCCCTATCCCCTTGACATTAATACCAATTCATTAAAATATTTGGTAGTTAAGCTTCAGCATGTTTTTCTTTATCAGATGAACTAAAAAATTCTCAGAATTATTTTTACCTATGAAAAGCTTAAGATATTGCAAAATTTATTACTCTGTAGTAGAAGGTAAAAATTTTAGAGAAATTCCTTCAATAGTTGACAAGTTTTTATCAACTGGAATTGACAAAAAAAAAAAAAAATGAAGTCTTCCAGGAAATCAAACACTTGCTAATTTTTCTTTATATGACTTAATTGGTTTTTCTAGTCTTCTAAAATTAAATTTAGATGATATACACTACCAAACTAATTAGTACACATAACACTATAGTGTTCATTGTATTGCCATAGCAACATACTTGAATAAAATTGTATAATCTGAGTTTAAAATCCCTTTTGCAGTATGACATTGAGAATGCCAAATTGAAAATGATACCCAAGTGTAAAATAAACTGGCGAGAAATTTTTTTAATATACACTAATGTATGTCTATATAAGTAAAAAAAAAAAAAAAAAAAAAATATACATCTTCACCAATAGTTTTAAGGACAATACCATATAGTCGTTCCCATAAGAAATACTGTTGCAAAGTTTATTTAAAAAAAAAAAAAAAAAAAAAAAAAAATTGGATTATTATTTCATAATGTTAATTAGTACCCTAAGTTAGAAAACTAAGTGTTAAAATGCCCCCTCCCCTATAGGCAAGGGTAAGTACTTTTTAATTTTTATTATTCATAAAGATAAACAAATTTAAACAAGTGTTTAGGACTGATAAATTCAGGGAAGTTGACAGAAGTCCAAGAAATGATATTAAATAAATCATTGGTTTTAACAGTCAAAACATCTACAGTACTTAGAGCCCAGTACAGAGATAAAAGACTGATAAGTAAAAGGTTTCATTTTCAGCTATAAATTAAAATCTTATGCCTTAAACACAAGAGGTATACTAGACCACCATACAATAGCTTCATGTCTATAATATATAGATTTCATGATCATAAAAGTAGTACTAAAATGCCTTTTTTTAAAAAATTCTTTCAAGACAATGTGAGTGTGTATATATATATATATATATATATATATATATATATAAAAAAGACGGAAAATCTGTGGTAAGGTTAAATATGTGCAGGTAGACAACACAAAGGAGATTTAGAATGTATACAAGAAGAGGCTGAACACAATTGCTGATAACATTTAGCTCAGATGAAAGAAAGGAATAAGTGAGTAACAGACTTCCAACATAATTTTATTTAAAAAAAAAAAAAAAAAAAAAAAAAAAAAAATTGATAGCATGCAACTGACTAAACAATTTCACTCATCTGACAAATTACTAAACAAAAAAAGAATAAATAAAAAATAAATAAAATCTGGGAGGGTTAACAAAAGGAAAAAATTATATGGATAATATCCATATTTGGAGAGGAATGATCCATTATCGACATGCAAAAAAAAAAAAAAAAAAAAAAAAATACAAGGGAAAACAATGGTAGCTGACTAAGCTTACCTGATTTTAGTGGTCCAAAAGAGTCGACTGTTAAGTAAGGAAAACAAAATGTCTACATATTCAATATTTGGAATAAATAAACTAATAAGGAATACAAAAAGGAATTAAAAAAATTGATATTAGAGGAATTAGTTGGATACTTCAAAATCATTCTATAAAGATTATATTAATAAAAAAAATAAAAAATAACATGCAAGAATGTTTTCCACTGCATTCTCCATATGTAGATTTATTGTATCCAATATCAAATAGTGTTCATTAATAATAAACATGCCCCATTCATTCCATGTCTGCTTTATGCTTTTTATTTGTTGAGTACATTTTGTATGAATATTTATTATGTTGGGTAAAATACCAAGTCAAATATCTATCCCAGACAAAAACTAAATTCTCATTTCACATGGCATTTTAGTAGTGAATATCATGTTCATAATACATTGGAAATATTTAAAAAATTTAATATGGAAATATGAATTTTCAGACAAACCTAAATCAACAGGTAATTACATCAAGTTAACTAGTTTCTTAGTTTCATGCTTAAGGAAAAAAATTAAATTACTTCCGTTTTCACATTAAACTATAGCAACCCTCAATTATATCAGATGCTGCATTGTTTGATAACAGTATTTTTAATATCAGATATATGAAGCCATTTCTTTATTTTCAGTTTAATAAAGAATGGATCAGTAAAAATATAAAAATGAAGATACTAATAAAATATAACATTTAATATCAGTATTTAAAGTATTTCTGAATTGACAAGGTCAGAAAGTTCATTTTCTGAGGTGTGTGTGTGTGTGTGTGTGTGTGTGTGTGTGTGTGTGTGTGTGTGTGTGTGTGTGTGTGTGTGTGTGTGTGTGTGTGTGTGTGAAAGACCTCCCACCCCCGTTTTTATTAAATGATGTGCATCACAGCCAGCCCTGTGTATTTAAAAAAAAAAAAAAATCTTAGTAAAAATATGTGTACACCTTTATAAAATCTCAAGTAATAAAAAAAAAAAGTCAGATTAAATATAAATCCAATTCTTTATAAATTGCTTTGTTTACATTTTGGATATGAAACTGAGCAGATATGGGATCTCTAGTAAAATAATCTCCACAGAGGAGAGATGCTATCTTTAAATAGGGTAAAAAGAGGCTTGTTTACTGTGAAGTCTTGTGGCTGATTGGTAAAGCATGCCAGAGCAAGCAGTAGTCCCCCCCCCTACAACAAGGAACATGTTAGAGTCCTGCTGGAGTGCACATTTCTAAGTTTTCTCAAGTATGCAGGGAAATAAATACTATTTAAAATAAACAGCATCTACTCAAAAGTGTAGACACTAAAAATAACATTTGAAGTAATACAAATGTTGAATTAAATAAAATCTATTCTTTATATATTTCACATACTAGGAGCAAATCATAGATTTTTCTATCTGACATTGCAGAGAGAAACCTAAAGAAATTAGAATGGTTTATTTAACAAGGTATTAATTTAGCATGTATGGAGGCTGCATTATGCAATAAAATCATTCCACTTAGACACAGCTTGTTAGTATGCCTTTATTATAAAGTTCTGCAGCCATGAACATTTTATCAAAATTAATGTACATCTATACTTTCTACAAATTACAGAAGATGAAGCATTAAATTATGGCAACTCTTATATTAGTGTCTGATAAATGCCAACATTATTTCTAGAATCTCCCACTACTTAGTGCACTGCAAATCATCAATTTAATGGGAAGGACCTCAGTTCAATTTTCACAGTCTATTTTCAACCAAGACATAGCACCTCATCTAGATAAAAGAAAAGCGAACAATGAAGCGAACCAAGTTTAACTTCATTAAACAAGTTATTTATAATATTTTGTCCCCAGAATTTTAAGTACTTAAATGTCTAAAATTTAGATACTCATTTATTTTACTTTACACATAATACCTGTCTCTGATTTTTACACTTTAAAAAAGATTACTAGAAACTACTTTATGATAAAATACAAAACAAAGGTAAAAAAAGCAATGCATTGTAAATTAACTACAATTTCAAGTAATCAGTTTGTTACTTATCCATTTCAGCTGATATTCACTGTGTGAGAATAATGGATTAAAAAAAAAAAAAAAAAAAAAAAAAAAAGCAATAAGGTTGCCATGAAGGTCTGCTCAGATACAAGACATTTACAAAATCATTTTGTGAGCATGAACATTCAATAATCAATATAAATTAAAATAAAAAGGTCAATCATATTATAATGGTCCATCACAGACTGAATGAATAAGACTATTTCCGGATTTTTTTTTTTTTTTTTTTGCTCACTAATTTTGTTCAGGAAAGGGAGCAGGGACATAAGAGGCCTTTGTTCTTGGAGAATCAAGATGGAGAGGAGATAGGACATTAGCAGGTCAGCCAGCTACCCACCCTCTTCACATAACAGCTTATCTCCATGTTGAAAACACAGCATACAAAAAAATTGTGGGAGAGAAAGGGTCAAACAACAGAACTCTTTTCTTCTCTACTGCTGCAACCAAACTGCTCATTTTCATCACATTATTCAATCTTCTATCAATGAGAATTCATCAGTCAGGATTCCAGGCACATGAGATTCAACCTAACCTCTCAGTTCAGGCCATAAAAGTTCTGACCAGTATGATAGGGTTTGGAATTACATTCACTGAAAGTATCGGTTTGCCATCTTTTATATAACCTACACATTCTCATCTAATGGAGGATCTTCTAGTCAATAGCAAGTAGTATTTTCTTTTGTCTCACAGAGAAATGGAAAAAGGGCTTTAGTGTATACAACTGGGTTTTCTCCTACATCAATAACCTAAGAATTATTTTCAAAGACTGACCAGTTGGACTGACTAAAACAGAACATTTAACTGATTTTCTGCCCAGTGCACTGGTGACATTATATACAGCATCTATTTCATTAATAATAAAACTATTCTTGGTTTGGCTTTTGTTTGCGTGAGTAGAGAGGAGAAAGTAGTAGCATGTAACCATGATGTTTGTAGAAGGTTTAAATCAAATAAGATACAAACCATAGGGCCCTTCTTCTCCAAGGCTCGCATTGGACACAACCTTGGAAACTTCTTCATTGATATCAACTCCAGTAGTTTCCACATCCCAAGTACGAAACCCTAAAAAAAAAAAAAAAAAGAAAAAAGAAAAAAGATAATACATTAGTTTAAGAGCCATATACACATGTTCATTTCATTCACACATTCAGTTTTTAAAATTAAACCACTCCTCCCACCATGGTGATTTGAGTTGAGGAAACACAAACAGTCTAAGAGACAAACCAGACATATTCATTGGTTAATGAAGTATTGCTTTATCTAGCAGCCACAAGTTTAATCCCTGGGTTAATTACTGAGATGGACTCATTCAGCAGAAAAGGGCAACTATCAGCCAAAATAATGGACACCTGAAGATTGCCAGAGAGTTCTTTGCCAAACTATTGTTCATAACAATAGTTCAAACCTAATAAACCTTAGTGTTGCACCAATTTCCTGATGAGAAAGTTATTCTGGTTTGAAAGGTTAGTCATGAAGTAGACCTCAAATTTTTCTTAATCTACAAAGTACCAACTATTTACTAAGAATTTACAAACTATATATTTAAAGATTAATTTTTACAATGAAATTTTTTTTTAAACATTTCAGAAAGAGAAAATGTGCTACTTATAGATAAATCATGGCATTCTTTATCAAAGTAAAGAGACATTTTAATTTTTTTTTTTCAAGAGAAATTATCTTAATTGTTCAATAAGAGTTAATATATGAAAGTAGCAGTTGACTTGCTACAGATGGCAAGCTTAATGCAAAGATTTACCTGAAAACTAGCTATCAAAAGCTGTTTAGTGATTAGGTTAATTTATTCAGACAGCATATAGAGAAGCCACAAATTTTCAAACCACATTAAATTGCATGACAAACATGGGCATAAATAACGAATTGGAAGGGAAAATGCTATTTTATTGGCTAAATTTAAAAGCAGCAATAAGAGCTAAGGACTTGACAACAGAATAACTGCTATTTTGTGGGCATGAGTCAGAGGCTAAAATGTAGCAGACGTTCTTCATTCAAACTAGTTGCTAAGTTTTCAGTCCCCGTCAGCAAAGGTGGCTGCTCCTGGTTCATCAGTCCAGCTGCTATCGAGTGACTCATTGCCAACGCTGCTGATTATTAAAATTGTTGTAGGCACAACCAGCAGCAGACCACCACCATTAATGCTAATTATTTTTATTTTTTTTTTTATTAGCTGACCACTGTTAGATATTTTAGACAACTAGACTTGACAATAAAACGTTAGAACCCCATATAAAGTTACAATTGGTTTGGTCGCCGCCCCTACGATTAAGTACTAATAAATTTGTTGGAGGATTTAAAAAAGAAAACTACTAAAAAGTTGTTTATTATATATATATATATATATTTTTTTTTTTTTTTTTACTTATTCCAATAAAAATTCATAAAATAAAAAAATATTACATATCCTAATAAAATGGAACGCACAAAAAAAAAAAAAAAAAAAAAAACAACTTTTATTATTATACACGATTGTCACGCCTGATAATTTGTAGAAATAACGATTTTTACTTTCAACGGCATTTTTGTTTGTTCCCTCCTTATACGTACAAATCGTTTTGATCAGATTCAGCTGTAAATTTTACCTGGATTATAAACTTAACATTTTTTTTACTACATTTCATGTATGTTCACAATTTAACTTTTAGTTAACAGCAAAATGAAGTAAAACTAAATTAAAAAAAAAAAAAAGTGAACTTACAAAGAAAGACTTTAGAGTAAAAGTGAAGTGACTTTTTTTTTTTAGTTTTCCAAGGCAATGCTTACCAAGAAGCGGAAAAGTTTAGGACAACGGAACAAATACACGACAAAAGGGAACGAGGAACCAAAAGAACTACATTAGTAACAAGTACTATTTGTAATTCATAGCAATGAGTGAATCAATTGCATATTAAAACCGGTTTTTTAAGGCAATGACATACTGACCCAATATGGTGAATTTCATTTACATTTTTACATTTACAATCTACAGCTGCCAAGCGTCCTCTATTCGAAAGTATTTTTTAGTAAAGACTAAAAAATGTAAGAAATGTTAGGGGAAAAAAATGTAAGAAATAAATAAATGTAAGAAATGTGAGTCGGGTTAAAAATTTTTTACCTGACGAATATTTCATTTTTCAAACATCGTATTTCAAATTAACATTTTCAATTAGCAGAGCTTGGCTATTGAAGTTCCATTTGTCTACAGTTCTCAGTGATAATTGCAAAAAGGTTTTATGAGCAGGAAACGATTCTACGTACAAATTATACATACACACATAAATAAAACTACAAATACAAAGCAGTAAGGTAAGGATCAAACTCAGATCAGATTTCTAAGATCTGCTAAAAAAAAAAAAAAAAACTATAGAAATAGAAAAACTTTATTAAAAGAGAAAGTTCACTTCTATTCACTCTGTAGCCATCAATGTGACCTGAGAAAAGAGAGCAAGATGCAAAATTCGGCGGATTCATTTCCGTTATTTTCATTAGTTTCTGATATACACTATGGCCGTTCAGTTGAAGAACTTGGAATATTTCATAAGATGGTATTGCGAGAGAAGATTCTAACTAACATGTGAGCCTATTGAATGTAACATAGGTAGTTTTAAGGTTTACACGCAAACCTTGTATTTGATATTGGGGGGGGGGGGTAAGAAAAAGGTGAACCCACATATCCTCTAAAGGAGAGACATTGGTTGGGGGGGGGGAGCACTAATCAAACCCAGAACAACAGAACCTTGAAGATGCTGGTGAAGGAAGCAGTTACAAAAAGACAAGTACCATATTGACTTCAGATGCATAATGCAGCAACAGTGCACCAAAAACCATAAATTAAGAAAATAAAACAAAGCCAGACTAAAATTTGCAATTGCACATAAGACTGAAATGTTTTGTTGGAAGAGAAAAAAACCAGCCAGAAAGGTTGGTTACAAATGAATCTTTCAAACACTGACCTCAAATATACTTGTAATGTGGCAAAAGTTACTTAAAGTATTGAAGTGAGCATTATAAAACCCTGAAATATATGGGCAGAAAAAAATATTAAGAAAGCCTACAAGCTAAACTCATAACAGTTCTGCCAAGAGGTATGTACCAAAATTCCAGTAGCTTGGGGAAGGCTACGTGAAATAATTTACACACATTAAACAATCTAAAAGCCATACTACCAAATGGACTGCTATTAAAAACAAGCTGAAGATCAAAGATGTAGCATATATTTCACAGATTAGCTTAAAATATCAATGATAAGGAATGTCCCAAATAAATCTAATTACCAAAGTTTGATTAAATTATATTCTTCAACCCTTTTCAGAAGAATCAAAAATCCCATAATTGGTGGATTTTATTGAAATTTTCAGTACTTATTCAATTTTTTTTTTTAATCTTAGTTACCCCCACATTTTATGAAATTGAGAGATTTTTGTATCACAATGTTTGTATTAGTTACATGTAGAACTCTTTGGAGAATTTAAATAAAATTCTTGTAATTCAGGAGCCCAGTTACCAAAAATCTTTTTGAAATAGCAAAATAAATGCAATAACTATGACATTTAATTAGAAAAGCTTTTAATTGCTATTAAGAATAAGATATTATGGACACTATCATCTTATGAAAGTTTTTCAATGAATAATGAATTTTTACAAGTATCATTTTCATAAAATTTTAATTAAAATAAAATTTTAAATCTTAAATTTCTGTATTAGTTTGTAGAGGTTAGGTGATGTTATTAACTAAAAACATTTACTAATTTAAAAGGTTACAAATCAGTGACAATTTTTTAAAAGAATTTTTGTATGTGTGTATGATTTTTGAAAATACCAACATCTACACACATTATCAAAAAGTGATAACTACAGTAAATTTTAAATCATATATATATATATATATATATATATATATATATATATATATAGAGAGAGAGAGAGAGATTGATTTTAAACTAAAAGTAATATTTGTTTCAAATCAATATCCCTCAAAGTTTCAGAAAAGTATTTTATTTTCCATTAGCTTGAAACTTTAGATAATATTAAATCTTCAGGAACTTATTTTTAGAACTCCATTTTAAACCTTAGGTAAGGTGTATACATGATAATTACTTTGATATTACAACACATTTTTAACTTTGCTTAGTATGGAGAAAATTTAATGTTATGACAGGTGTCAAAAAACTTGATAAATGGGGAGGGGATGCAAAAATTCTTTGTTTGAAGTAACACCCAAAATTCCAAAGTGGAGATTAAACAAAATGAGGAAGCTGGCAGCTCCTTGATAGTAGTGTAAAGAAAAAAAAAAGAAAAAAGATTTTAGCCATATTTAACAATTCGCTTTACTAAAAATCTTTCAAAAATAAAAGATTCTTTTCTGAAACTTTATTTGAGGAAAATTAATTTAAATTTTGATTGGATCTGGAACATTATTTTGGGCTAAAAGTCACAGAAAAGCATTTAATTGGGCATGGGGGGTATGAGGTGCTGACAACTGTCAGACTTAGGTTTGGAAATTTTTCTATGGGGGAAGAGCATATCTGTAAAAATTTGAATATAAGAATGTCTTATATAATTTTTTTTATTAACTACCCAGTAATCTTAAAAATTTAAGTGTTTTATTGAATTTTAGGTACTTTCATTTTAAATCTACTATAGTTAAAGCTTGTTCTGATATGTACGAATGTTGATATTTACAAAAATTAGCACATTTATACACAAATTTTTTTTTTAATTTTTTAAAACAAGGGGAGGGCTGAAATGTAAGCTTTTCTAGTTATGATTGTAAATATAATTTTTATTTAACATTACTTAACTGCTGCAAATTAATACAGAATTTAAAGATTTAAAACTTGATAAATTGAGCAAAAAAAAATTTTTTTTGCAACAATAGTATCCATATTGACACAAAGGTAATGCTGTATAAAAAAAAAAATAAAAAATAAAATAAAAAATAAAATAAAAAATAAATTCTTAATTTGAGAAGAAAGTAACAATCAACAAGCAGTCTGGGGGAAATATTTTGGGTACATCTTAAGTTACCATTTACTACAGGGACAAGTAAAAATGTAAGTTTTCTAATTTTGAATGTATTTCAAAAGCAAGTGCTTTGTTAAGACAATCTGTAGAGCTATCAACAATTCAAAGTAATTGAAAAGTGCCTAAATTGAATTTCAAGCCATTAGTATAAAGAATTACACTAATATCAAAATTCAAGGAGAAAATGTAATTGTAAATAAGCTTATCAAATTACTTTAAATATTTAAGAAAAATGTTTTAAAATACTAATTTTATGATCCTTATAAAATAATGCACAACAATATGAGCAATTTTAAGCCTCATTCATGTTACAAATGGGAAGAAAAAGTATTTTCCTACACCAAGATAGAAAAATAAGAGAAAGTATAAATGCATTTTCTTTTTAAAAGTATTAGTCACAGCTTTTTCTGGCATATTAATTTCTTAAGAGTGTTATAGAAATTATTAGACAACTTTGGTATAATGCTGTATCCATTGGGTAATCAGTTAAGGATAAATCAAGTCTTTAGTTGTTAATTTAAACAGAATTCCAAAATACTTCAAGTAATGTGGTGCCCAAATAAGTTCTTAGGAGTTCCAGAAACATTTTCAAATGATTAAAATAAATACCTATCAATATAAATTAAGATGAAACTACAGGAGGAATGCATTTTCCTCTCATATATACGATTAATACAAATAAAATTTGTCACTTAGCTGATGCTATATTTAGCAACATGGCTCAGATTCATCGACAAAGCCTTTTTGTAGTTGTCCAGACTATCAGGAGGTTTCAGCAATTGACCGTTTTTCATCCGTTAACTTTATACTAAGTTTGGTGTGTGTGTGTGTAATCCCGATGCAGTTTTGTTAGGGTTGGTGTCATCTTGATAACATTTTTGACTTGTAACCTGAAAATTTCAGACTAAACCCTTTGTTCTCATTTTATTGACCAAGCCTTATTCAATTTATCCTTAAGAATTCACTTTCCTTTCACTAATTTAGTGTCAGATCTTCCAATGTCTAACAGGGATTGAACCCAACCAGCTTGTGTTTTCTTTTAGCCACAATGGACAATTCAACAATGAAACTTTCAATCTTAGCCATAATTTTGCTTGTCTGCCTCTTCTACTGAAGTGACTTTTGTCACCATGTAATTAGGTGATATAATTTGAGTTTTAAGCTCAATGTTTTTGTTTTTAATTTAAATTAAAGGCTCCAATATATTCATTTCTATGTTAGGCCTACTAAAATTAATTTAATCTTTTTTTTCTCTCTCCACACATGATCAATCACCATCTTCAGATCATTTCTGGATATTCCTCCAGCTTGGTCTTTATATTGCTTGCCACAACTGCATGGAATTGAATATTCACAATTCTTGATAATGTTCTTTTTTTTTCATTTGGGAGAGATATTGCCAAGCATGAGAATATCCTTGGATACCATCTAAGAAAGAAAATGGACCAAATTTTCACCTAATTATACTGCAAATAGTGTACACTAAGAGGCAGAAATGAATCATTAGATTTAAGGATCCACTGAATTGTCCTATATGGGTTAATGAATAAAAGCATTGGTTAAGAGAAAGTTGAGCATTCAATTTGAGCCAGATACTGAGGAAGTCATGCACTAGTTCAATGCAAGAGATGAGCAATAGTATCAGAACTCATAAGAGAGATTCTTTAGCATAGACAACATTAGAATAAATTATCCTTGTGGATTTAAGGAAGTGTTCAGTTTGAAATTCCCAGGTTATCAACGAAAACAGGCACATGAAGATAGCAGAATGGTGGGAGAGAAATTGTCAAACATTTTTCTTTTTTTAAAAAAGAATTCAAAAGTTCTGAATTATAAATCTTACTTTTGACATACTAAGTGTAAATCCGTCTTTCCCAAAATGACCATAGATCAGTTAAATAACATTTGTTATAGCTAAAGTGACCCATACATTATGTTTAGCTTTAAATTAAAGAAGGATTGTGAAGTAGTATAGCTAGTAAATGAAGGTCAGTCAGTGAAAAATATCAAGTTACTGAATAAAGATAACCGGGTGTAAACCTTGTCAGCTAAAGGGAGCTAATCAAAAAAAGATGTATTGAAGGGTTGAAAAGACATTGATCAAATTTTAGAGCTTTGTTAATATATACTTTAGGAATTTATCAAGGTTTGACTAGAACAATGGTCCCAAATGTGCCCCCACCCTATGCTGGAGGGGAGCAATTCAAAAATTAGTTGCTGACAGCAAAGTTTTTTTCCTAGGGAGTGGGTACGAGTTGATACATACAGTGCATATATAGTATGCATACATAATATTCATGTGTATGTCTAAGTACAATATTTTAGGAATATTTTTTTCATAAATATTGTAATTTTAAAATTAATAATACTATTGCATATATGTAGTCTCAAGTTCTTAAGGAAAGTTAATGGCTTTCACCAAATGAATAGGAATTCACTTTTTAATAAAAATTGTCAGTGTGGGGGGGGGGTGGCATAAGGATTTTAAAGATGCTTAGGTGAGACATTGCCAAAAAAGGTTGGGAATCACTGGATTAGATAATTATCTAGAATTTCAGTTTATGGAATGGTCAAAAGGCTTCCAAGAAAGTATGCGTTCATCCTAGATGTTGATCAAGTGACCTAGTGTACCTCATGCTAGAATTTCAGACTCTGGAGAGGAGCCACACACACACATATATATATACACACACCAACACACACATATATATACACACACACACACATATATATACACACACACACACACACACATATATATACACACACACACACACACACATATATATATATATACACACACACACACATATATATATATACACACACACACACATATATATATATACACACACACACACACACACATATATATATATACACACACACACACACACACATATACACACATATATATACACACACTTGATCAACATGTTCAGCACCATGATGTAGGTGGAATCCTATAAGCCCTAGGGTTGTAGAAGGCATCACATTGACTGCAACTACAGCAGCAGTAGTGTTTCATGGGCAAGACAGTTCTCCAGACCTGTTTGAATTAAGTGTTTCTAAACTGGCTGCTAACCAAGGCTATAGAGTCCAATTTATCCTGCTGCTCATAACTGGGTGGGGGAGATGGATTCAGACCTTTGCCAAAAGTATTAGCACATTAGAATTTGAACTAAACTGATTCCTCAATTTGAGCCAGTATCTTATTCCAATATTGTGCCTCCATAATTAAAATACTGGAGAAGGAAAAAAGACTTCAAGAAAAAAATTTGTCAATATTCCACCCACTGAGGTCAAGCTCAATTACAGATTTTGGGCCTATGAGATTTTTGGCTTAAAGGAAAATTGGTGATAATGTAGCACATTCTGGTAAAACTCACAAGAACATAATGACCAGTCAGCAATTATAATTGCTTTCAGGACTTGGTTAAAATAAGAAATTTGTGATTGCAGTCAGTGTGATGCCTCTACAACCCTAGGGTTTATGGGATTCAGTATTGTAATTAATATTGAAGCATAGTGCAGATGTTGCAAATAACTTACAATTTTTGTATTTAACAAGTTTGACTTTTACATCCTGCCAAAAATGCAGGATAATTGATAATGTAGTAATGATTGTTCATGCAGATATTAAATTTACTTAAAACAAAGGTAACCAATTGTCTTATGCTTTTAGTTACCTGCACCACTTTTCTCAGCTATATAATTAGTTTACTAAATATGTTAGCACAAGGAGGTTTGGTAATGCTGTATTTAAAATAAAACGTGTGCCGATATTTTTCCATCTTTGTCTTCATTTAAATATGCCTTCGTAATTAGAAAAGGCCATTTCTTTTACTATATAGAAAAACTTAAAATATACAATCAAAATCCTTGTCATGAGAAAGGGAATGTCAAAAGTTTAATCAGCAGTGTTCACCTGCCACCTTAAGACTTATGCTTATATACCTTTGCTTTAGTTCAACTTACAGTTTGGGCTTAATTTACAGTTCTTAGACCTTGGAGAAGGGGAAAAAAAAAAAAAAAAAAAAAAAATCACCATCGAGTCTGACCATCACATCTTTTCATTTACAATTAGATATATCTATAGATATTTAAACCCAGGTGATGTATTGTCAAGCAAACAATTACAGGTGGAACATGTTAGTGTTGCCACTAAAGCATATCTCAATCATTGTCAACACCAATACATCCTTATCAGGTTTTTCTAGTCTTTAATTGATGCTACCATTTAGAACAATTATATATCCAGTACAGTTGCAAGAAGTTGTATTTGATATTGTAGCGAGACATTTCTCAGTAAAAGGAGACCAGACTTGTTAACAGGAATTCATGTCAGTCCTCAGATTGAAGAAACACAAAATACACTTAAAGAGTCTTCAAGAGCTGTAATGATAATTATCTTTGATAAAAGCAAATATCAAAATGAGTATTGCTACCAGATTACATTTTTTCCAATCATTGGTTTTGCAGAATGACAGTTAACTAATTTTAGACAGAGGGAATGCTTTATGTGTGAAGTTAAACATAAAATGGTTCCTCTAAATTAGAATAATTTATTCAGAGCTTAAGATTAACAGTCTTAGGCATAACAGAAGATTGAGCTGTCTGGTTAAGGTCTTTTGGAACAATGTTGTGATAAAAGATGATCATAATAAACACAACTAAGCCCCACCAATAGTCAAGCATGCAGGAGCCCATACACATAATAAAAACTCACTTTTTAAGCTGGTGAATAAACCCTGAAGAGTGAAGAACTTAAATTTTATATTAAGTATCTCTAAATATGAAAAACATTAACTTTTTCCTGTCACTTTTTGGTTAAAGCTGAAACCATTAAAACACTATATATATATATATATATATATATATATATATATATATATATATATATATATATATAAAATAAAATTTAAAATACAAGGGAGAAATTAAAAATTTATATGACATGAAACATGTATTTGTTAAAAAATTTATACATTTGTATTATGAATTATAATACACTATAGAAAATGAAATGCATAAAGCATGAAAGTTACTGAGCATGACAAAAACATTTTCATTTAAAAATCATTCAAGGTGATTTATCCAAAAGCTTTAAAAATAAAAATTGATTTTTATGAAAACTACTTTTTTTAAGTTTTCTTTTTAAAACTACTTTTAACTTTTGAATTTTTTGTTGTTTTAACTTAAACTAAAAGCAAATCTTAAAAAGTGGTTGCAGGGTACATAGACCAGTTCAAAAATGTAATGAATCAAAAATATTTCAATGACATTTTTATTGTTATTTGCAAATAGCAATGAAAAAGTTAATATTGAAATTCAGGATAGTTTCAATTTTTGAGGAATGATCAAAGTTTTGGGGGCAGTTTTTATTCAAAATTAAGTGTTTTTACCAATTTTATACTTTATGGATACATTAAATTTTTTTCATATAGCTTTAATTTATTAAGAGTAAAGAGAAAAAAAAAGTCAACCTTCAGATCTAAGGAGCTTACCTGTAATCATAAAATGAACATGTTTATGCAAGAGTGAAATTCAACAGATTTAAATGATCAAACAAAACTAGTTTTTCTTCAACTATTTTACAATGGCTTGTTGCTAGAATAAAAGTTGAATGAAAGCATAAACTTATTCCTACTTAAACCATCATGAAGACTACAAAAAAAAAAATTGCAGAAACCAAACAAAGTAAAATGCCGTTTGCTGGATAGAAGTGGGTGGGCATTAACCATCTGCACAAAGAAGCTGATAATGCTAGCCATGAATACAATAATGTTGCAGACCAGGCTATTTGAATCTGGAATGAATATGGAAGCATTAGAGAGGAGTAAACTACACACAAAGGCAGCATCATTTGGGACAATGTGACCCTGTGAGGACAGAAAGAAAGAATTTTATTTGTAGCTTGACAAGGTCCAGAAAGAGGTGGAAGAAAGAATGATTCACTTCAGCTTATTGTATTTCTGTTAGAACTGCTACACATTAAAGAAAAATCTGAATATGTAAATTCAGAAAGTTTAAAATTTTTGTTTAGCAGTGTTTTGTCATAACAGGCAACTATTTTGATCTTTCAAGTTAAGAGAACTGATCTCTTGCTGTGTTGTCATGCCTTTTGAAGACATGCGCAATTCTTTTTGTAATTTGTGACTAATCAGATCCTAGATAACTTGACTAAAAGGAAGACTAATAAAACTGAAATTAAAAAGCAAACTAAGAGAAAGTGACAGAAATAACTGCAACAATACACTGGTAGGTAATTTTTTAGCAAAGCAGAAAGTCATAGAAATTTCCCATATATGTAAAAGCTTATGGTTGATATTACAAGTAATAAAAACACCTGCTAATTTCAGTCATTAATAAAAAAAAAAATTTCTTGATATCAAGAAAGAAATAAGTTCTGGAACCAACTAAGGAAATGTATGGTACAAAGAAAAATACATGATTAATCCCATTTTAACTGAAGTAACACTGATTATTAAAAAATAATTAACACTACCTCAAGTAAATTAAAAATGTAGCGAATCGCTAAAGGATATAAAGCAATTTCCTTAAGACTTTAGGAGAGAAGAGTAAAATGTAATCAGTTTACTAAAAAAAAATTAGACAAATAATTCAAGACTGATTTTCTGGATATCAGATAAAGCCCCCCCCAGACCAAATTTTTAACTAACATTTAAAAACACAAATTTTAAATTTTTAGGTTATACACATTCCATCTATTTCTATCTATGGTAAGTCACACATGAAAGTCCTTAAAAAGGTCACATGATTTAAGTGTTGTCTGACACATTGCAATTCTTTCACTTTCCTTATTCAGTTCTTTTCATCATTAACATTTTTGTAAATCTTCCCTTCAATGTTTTATTACTTTTTTTTTTTTTTAATTACTATTTCACTAAATATTTTTTATTTATTTTAGTTTGGGTCATACTCCAATTAATTTTTTGTTTAAGTTAGTAAACTTAAGAACCTAGAAACAAAATGCTAATTTCATAAGTCATTTTGAAACCTAAGAGTCAATAAAATATTAAATAATTGTTGAAAATGTTAATTTATAAAAAAGCTAAAATGAAATCTTCAAGAATACTTCATTTTTTTTTTTAAAGTCATTTTATCAAAAATTCAGTGGAGGTGCCTAATTTAAATTTACTTACAAAATTCCAATAGATAGGGAATAAAAGTTCATGATTGAGAATATCAGGTATGATGTATGATTAAATATAGATACATTTCAAAAGGGACACTTGGTTTGCAAATAGTTACTTACTCATTTCTTTTTTGGTAGTAGTTTTCCAGCAGGTAAGTTTTCTCTTGGCCAATATTTAAATAGGTATTCAAGTATGAAAAAAATGTTCTGAAGGAACAAAGTCATGTAGTGAATGAATTCCTTGCTGGAAGGGACACTAAATGAAATAAAAGATTGTGTAAGGAAGATATTTGCTACTATAAAAGTGATAGAACAAAGATTGATATAGAATTATGAAAGTAGGATCCAGAAGGTTTTAAGATTACAGAGGTAAACATAGCAACATACTGGTTGATCAAGTTTTACTGGGATTTGAATTCTTTCAGAACAAAGGAAGCTAGCATTCTGTGAAAGACATTTTAATTGTTGGCCAATTAAAATGTTTAAGCTAAAACAATATGAACAACTAATGTACCACCTTGATATATAAAAAGAAAAAAATAGAAGCAAAGCTATCAGTAATCTAATCTTATTCACCAACCAATTTCTTTATAGCATCACTGCTACAACAGGAAGTTGAATTTAAACTTAATTTGCTATTAATTTTTTTTTTTTAGCATAATTAATAGAAATCCTTATACTTTGGAACATCGATGCGATATATAATCAAAGAATGACTTCAATAATTAAAATTGCATTATTTAAATGTGTAAGAGGGGATCAACATTTTGATATTAATCAGCTTTTATATGGGGGAGAAAAAAGTGAAATTTAAAGTTCTGTTTCTGCTAGTGTTAATGATAAAGAGAGTCATAGTTATAAGTTTACACTAGTTACTGAATAGATTTGTGGTGAGGTGAAAGGTCACCTAATGCAGATAAAATTTCCACTTTAAAATATTTTAAACACTAATTTTTCCAAAATAATACATTTTGAAATTTTGGAAGAGCTTTGTCTAACCACAAAAGCTTAGTTATATGGTTTTTCAAACTTCTGAAACAAATATGAAGTGTGATCATTAATTGATCAACCGCAAAAATTATGTTTCTGAAAGTTGCAATAAGTTAACATTCTGGCTTTTTTCATTAAAAGAGGTTTCGTGAAGCTCTTGAAACTTAGATTTCAAAATTTAATTTGATTCTAAAAACACAAAATAGCAGACAAGTGCAACGAAGATCATTAATTACCCTCCAGTCTTGTGATAAATCATGTTAAGTGACACTGCAAGTACTTAAGAGTGGCCCACACAAAAATTAGGCTCGCATACACACAAGGTCAACTGACCTATTTTAACATTCTTAAACAAGTAACATCCGGCACTTGGAGATATAACTAATCTAGAACAAGGATATGAAATATTAAAAAAAGCACACCAGGCCTTTATGCTTTGCAGGTCATAGTGAAGTCAAGGCAAATAAACAAAACTGATGCTAAATATAATTGTAGCAGACTAGAAAAATACCCACTTACCTCAGTATAAAGTCAAATTTTATTTATTAGGTGTATGGTACAAGATTGCTTACTGTCAAGTACAAAGAGGTTTCAGACAAAATTAGTATAAGCAGTAAACACTTTTATAATTTAATCAAAAGATTATTATAAATGATAAAGAAAAAAGCCACAGGTTGCCAAACAAGCAGATTCTGTGAAAGAGGAAGGAAAGTTACCATCACCACTCCCAGATTAAAATAAGAAAACAGGTAAGAATATTTTTCAAGAGAATTTCTCCATTTGCAATCAAACTGTCTTTTTCAATGAGCAGAAAGTGATTACACAGCTTTCATATATAAAAAAAAAAATTAAAAAAAAAAAAATTAAAAAAAAAATTAAAAAAAAAAAACATGAAGACATGCTAATGGCAAAATAAAATTTTTAATTCTTGCAAAGAATTAGGAACCAGGATAAAAGTCAACTGAAAAAATTTACCAAGGTGAGACATTAACTACTTAGCAACACAAATTAAGAGAGATATTTGATTCATGTGATTAATATTCATCAAGGACTTGAAAAGAACCAAATCCTGTAAAATTTTTTTTAAATTTCCTCATTAGGCTATAAAATTGATGTACCTACTCTACTGAACACTGACTGCAAGTCAGTAGTTTGTTTAAAATTATCTGAAAGATTTGCAACAAGGAATAAACTTGGTAGATCATCTTTAATTCATAAAGGCTCACATACAAGGCTTTTTAATTTCAGGGATATTACATCATTTCTAAAGTCATTTACGAGTTTCAAAAGAATGATATACAATCTTGATTTAAATTCCACTAGTTTAAAACATTCCAGCACAAAATTTCCTTTTCTTTTTAAAGTATAAACATTTCACTTTGTGTCAAAAAAAAAAAAAAAAAAAAAAAATCCAATCAAGTAATTATCAAACAAATTAGATCTACACTCCTATTCCTATTCATTCTACTTGAAACTTATTCCTTGAACATATCTTGAAAACCCTTTTTCAGATGTTAATATGAACTATATTCTATACCAGTGTTTAGCAAAAAAAAAAAAACCACGAAAAACGAAAAATCAATTTCAACAAATTTAAAGCTAAAAACTCCCAGTTTTCAAACAAGTTAATACAAACTTCACTCAATTGTAGACAACTATAAATTGATTGTTTAACAATCATTTAACTTGATAACCAAGTCCACCCACAGTGAGAAACTGCATAAATAGCAAGGAAAAAAAAAAAAAAAAAAAAGCGATTTTCACGGGTTTTTTTTTGTTGATCTTCCAATTTTCATCAAAGTTAATTCCTTATAAATGTATCCTCTTTTACATCCCTGGTAGCACACTGATAAATTAAATTCCAAAAACTCAAAAATAATTGTAGTCTAAAGTGGGTCTTCATGTTGCTCATTTTACCCCCCCCCATCATTTCCTCAGCTAACTTCAATTGAATAAATACTGAGTACTTCTGTTATAACAGTAACTGCATTAATTCAAAATGTTTTTTTAATGAAAGTACTTTAAAGTAAATGAAGATAGACTGTTACATCTAAAAATGATGCTGTTTTTGCTGTATTCTAATTGAATGCTTTTTCTGATTGACCAACCAGATATGACTGCTAGTACTTTATATGAACAGATTGTCTTGTGGAGAGTTAAAACTCAATTTATTGGAGGTCTATCTGAACATGCCATAAGCCAGAAATAAAGTATCAATATCAAATAAAACCTTTTGTTTAATTTATGTAATGCAGCCAAAAATTGTCTTGTATTTAACTGGAGTTTAAATATATTGAAACTGAAGCAAAATATCTAAAAACTTTCTATACATAACATTAGCCAAGAATTTTACTAAACTGAAAATATTCTCCCAATGATTATGCTGAGATTTATATATTTCTGGAAGTGTTCATAGAATACAGTTAAATGTAGTTTTGAGTGAGGAAACAAACCTACAGTTGACATTTTAGAAAAAACTCGTTTTACCAAACCATATAATTGAAAGAAATCATTCGAATGTCAAAATTGAGCATAATGTTCTAAGTCAAAACAAAAATAAATACTAACAGTTAATTATCTGAAATTTTCAATTGAAAATATAATTGCTTTTTATTCCCCCCAGACATTAACCTGAATAGAGCTGCAGAGGGTCTCAAGGCTTATAAAATGCTATTTGATGCTAAAGGCATTCTTGAAGACAAAATAGTGCTATACTATAAACTAAACTTAGACTGCATTAAAAAAAAAAAAAAAAAAAAATAAATAAATAAAAATAAAATAAAAAAATAAGAACATTTCAAATTTTAATGTTTTCTAAAATTATGCACAGCCTTTTACTTATTAAAATAAAGATTTGTTGCATTTTTTTGCTTATGAATTTCTTTGAAACTCAGATAGCCTTGGGCACTGCTTAAAAAATACAAATGTCAGAACAAAAAGAAAAAATTAAAACATTACTAAGATTAGATTACAGAAATCTAAGCAAGGGAGAACATGCAAATTTAATCAAGATTCATTTATAAATTAATAAAAAAAAAAAAAGGAACATTTTATAACATTTAATTTTTTTTTTAAATAAATGGAAATGTATTTGAAAATTTTAAGGTTTTCAAAAATAGAAGCACTTATGTTCCAAGAAATTTAAATTTATCAAAAGATAACAAGCCAGTTTGTAAGTATTATTATTCAAACTGGCAATTTATGATAGATAATTTTACTTTTGATCAGTTGAGCAAAGGATGTTTCTATGACAATTTCCAGAGATGCAACAAAATAACTTTTGGGGATAGACAAGAAATAAGCAGCAACAGTATCACGGCTGGTAATACAAATAAAGAAATATACCTGAAAGCCTTTTGAATTAGATATACTTGTAAACAGTGCATAGCAATGCTATAGGGAACCAATTAAAATATTATCCAAAAATTCATATGGAAAAACATTAACTGAAACTACATAAATTTTCATGTAAGGAGCTATGAACTGATATTTAAATTTTTAGTAGTAAAAACCTCTAAGTGAATCAGATTGAGATGAATATATCTATCTTCACCCTCTGGTGTAGACAAGCCTTGTGAAACCATTCTAGAATGGACATCACATGTAAACACTACACTTAAATTTGAGATTTAGTGTTTCTAAAAAAAAAAAAAAAAAAAAAAAAAAAAAACAATTTTTTTCTTTATTACACTAACATTATCCTGAGATGGTCAAAGTACTAAAAAAAAAAAAAAAAAAAAAAAAAAAAATGGATTTAAAACAAGCTAGAATGAATTCTTGCTGACTAAAGTATACACTTCATTCACTCAAATACACCTACACCATCCTTAATCACCTTGACACAGTAAGAGATTTGAAAGGTATATGAAAAATGACACTGGCCTTTTTATATAAAACTTAAGTAAACATGCTTAAAGAGCCAGTTATTTTAAGATCAAATAAAATGCAGCTTAAAACTAAAATTTAGTATCTTATTGCTTTTATATGCACAGAAGTTATTTGAAATAAAACATTTAGTATATGAAGTCAATAAGATTAGTCCAAAGGTCAATAAAATCAGTTCATTTCATATATCTAATTAGACTACAAAACAAGTGGAAATTACTTATTAGTAAGCAAAAACTAATTAATCCTGCCTCATTAAGAAAACCCAAGTCTTATGTAGCATGTTCAAACAATTTTTGCACATTCAGATTTTTTCTCTCTCCAAATGCAGCATTCTGGCTAATGAAAAAGAAAACACATGATTAAAGGGAAGACTCATGTGATGTTAGAAAGGGACAGACTTTGAAGTCAGGAAATACTGTGATTTCAATGAAATCAAGTTCCTCTTAATAAAGGGAAAAAGCTAAAACTAATCAATTTTTTTTAATTAAAAAAATAAGTGAGCATTCTTATATTTTATTTCCAAAGCCATATCCATCTTGCACTAATGCCATTAATATCCTGAATTCAATCCTTCTCTCCCTAGCTATAGATTAAATAACAGGGCAGCCAACATAGAAATTCAAGACCATGGAGAAAGCCTTCCACAGAATACAGAAAATGGAGTTATCAATGATTGCTTATGTCCTGATATGACAAAGAAAAAATCTACAGTTCATTTTAATTTGACATTTATTAATAAAGGCAAGAAATCACAAAGACAAACACTGCTTTTTAAAATTCTTGATGACTTGGCTGTCCAAAAATGACATCAAGATGAAATAATAGAAACTTATCATGAAAAACAGTTATGCGCAACAAGTTTTTGATCAATCAGTAAACCTCTGGACCCTTTCAGGCGACATTATAGGATCCAGACAGCTATTGTTTATTAATCTTCAATTTGGCTGTGGAAAATGTTATTTGGCAGTTAGTTAGCATTAAGAAATTATGCCCAGTTTTGAGAAATCACTTTATGAAAAGGTTTATTTTCACTTCAAAATAATATCATTCAAACTTCATTCCTTTATCTTTAATTTGGCATGAACATCATTGAATAAAAGGAACAGCTAAATGGCACCTGGTGATGGGAAACATGAAAGACGTGGAAAAAAAAAAAAAAAAAAAAGTCATCTGCTAAGTGTTGTCGTCACGTGGTGTTAAAAACAGAACAAAACACATCAAGCCACCCTTCAAACATAGGTTTAAATTAAAAAAAAACAAACAAAAACAAACAAAAAAAAACAAACCTTATATCAAGCTCTACCAAATTTTTACCAGAGCATACCTGAATTGACTATTTAAGTTCAGTGGGGTTATAGGAAAACTCAAACAGCTGTGCAAAATGCATGGATCAAGTGAAAAAAAAAAAAAAAAAAAAATTCTCAACTTGGTATCCATGCTGATGATAACTATTTACTGTTGTCTTAATGGAGTGATACTTCAATAAGGTCAAACTGACAGCTGATCTCAAAAACTATCTACAAACTCTTGATTGGGGCAAGAAGTCACTTATTAATCTTAATGCCTCCAGAAACTGCTCTCTTAGAGAACCATTTTACCTTCCATCAGCATGGCTAATGCTAAACTCCAGAAGAGTTTTTTTTTGCCAACATGAAGTGGAAAAATTAGGTTGAATCAATTGCTTGGTCAGATACTAGGAAAGTTGGTTCAATGTGTCTGGCTAGAAAAGTTTCTCACCAGAATCATACACACAAATCTACCATTTGCCCATGCATTAAATATTGCTGCCACATCTGGTCTAATGCTTCTATGTATTTAAAGAGTCTTGATAAAATCAAATGAATCTACAATGTTATCAGTTTTGGCATCACAGGTTCAGTTACTTTCCTAACTGCCATAATGTAGCTTCCCTGTGCCTTTTCTATAAATATTTTCATGGTAATTGTTCTAATGAGCTTTCTTCTTTGGTACCACAACTTCAAATTTAAGCACAGTACTAGATTGGCAGCTTGGTGTCATCTTTTTACAATTGAAACTGCCAGATTTAACTAAGTTCTAGGCTAACAGTTTCTTCTTTCACTTCTCTACCAGCCAAGTTTGATCTTCAAAAATTTAATTTCAATGCCAATTGGTATTTTGTCTTAATTCCCATTTTTTCTTTTTCTCATTCTTTCATACTTAGTAACCCCTTGAGTTTTAGTAGCATTGTTGCCTTGCTTGGGATGAAATTAAAATAATAGACAATACCTAGAAGTTTCAAAAAGTTCTGGTCAATGACAAGGTGCATTAGCTCTCTGATAAAAAAGACTATTCAAATCAGACAAATTACAATGATGCTATATCCTCAAATAATATTCCCTGCAATATTTTCATGCAGTCAATTATAAGTTTTCCTTAAAAAAAAAAAAAAAAAAAAAAAAAAAAAAAAAAAAAAGTCAAACAGGTTATTGACTGTAGACAAAATTAATATATATATATATATATATATATATATATATATATATATATATATATATATATATATAAAGACTAATAGTAACTAAGCAAATTTAGGTCAGGGCCAATCACCAATAAGTCATCAGGTACTCATTCACTAAACCAGATGTATGTGCCCATCAGACAAAGCTAGAAAAGAGCCTATTTATTAAACTTATCTCCCTTATTTATCTACTAAACAGATTGTGAGAATCGTCAATGACCAAGATGCAGAAGTCACCTCAAGTCGAAGGTTACAAAAAGAAAAATATTTTAGGTTATCGATCAGTACATCCTACCAATAACCAACAAGCAATAAAGAACTAATTAAAGTTAATTATGGAATTTTAATTGGCAGAAAGAAATAATGCTACATTATGTGCTCAAATAAAATTCGTTCAATGTTTTTTTTCCTGTTATTTAATGAGAAAGTTAATTTACTGTAACATTGTTTTGGCAATTATAAATTATTCTCAAGTTTATAGTGACAATTTGGAGAGGAAGAAGGAAAGGGACATTTAATAAAAATTAGAAAATTGGTATAAAATTTTATCTAAATGCTTATGTTATTATTAAGAGGAAAGACCAAAGTTTTTAATTTTAAAAAATTTTTCCTTTTTAGAACATTCTAAGTTTTGATTAAAAAACCTTGTTTCTCTTTGTATCAGCGGAACTAGTAAATAACAGAATTTTTAGCACTTTTTTTTTTGGTATGACTTTAATTTGGAAAATCTTGAAAAATATGAATAATTGTCGGATGTTAATGAAACTTTCAGGAACTATTCACAGATGATCGAAATTGTTTTTTTTTATTTTTTTTTTATTAAAGTCACAGCAGAAATAATTTTTTAATATTTTTTACCCCCACCCAATAACAAATTTTATGAAAACGCTAGAAATTCTATCGCATCGGGTTTAGTGATTACAATAATTAAGAGCACAAGGCTTTGAGTAATGCAAATCATGTTTTTTTTGTTTTTAATTGGACCCCCCACACCTGAAAATCAGCTCTGAATTGTAACATACAAAACTCAATGAAACAAAGATATTATTCAATTTCAAATGCTTTTATTTGCTTTTAGTTGTTTTTATGAATATGGACAATATTTTCTGAAAGCAAAAAATTTGATGAAAAATGAATTTTTAATACAATTATTTATTTCTTAATTATAATAGATTTTTACATTTAAGTTGTTAAAATATTATAAAATTAGTTAAAAGCCACATTGGGTTTCCTAAGTCCCCTTATGAGATTTTTTTTTTTTAGCGCTTTGTAAATTGTATCATTTTGACTAATCAGAAGATCCGCAGTAATTAAAAAATGTGATTTTGTGTGTATAATTGGGCTGTAATTATAAAGTACGGAAGACCAACCAGAATACAATTAAGTTGCGTTATTCGAGTTAAGCATTGTTCTCTGCTGTTAAGACCTTTATTTTTGCGAAACGTGTGGAAAAGTTAATTTGATTTTTCAATTTCAACTGAGAAGGGTACCTACAAGTATCAGTATCATCTTATGAAATTTATATGATCTTATTTTTATATTAATCTCAGTTATGACATTTTTCCATAAATGAAATATCAAAATTAATAAAATAAATGGAAATACAAATAACACAGTAAAATGTAATAAATGTACATAAAATTATAGTATTTTATGGACACTGATAAAATTTCATAAGAAAGGTACCTATGAATTAGATATCTTTCTTATGAAATTTAATCTCTTAACAGTCTTATTTTAATTTCTTTACAATATATTTTCCATAAAGCATCGTAAACGTAAAGGTGAAAGTTAAGTACAAAAAAAAAATTTAGAGCGCTGAAAGTTTCCCTTAAAAATAATGAGGTAAATAATTTGTTCACTTAAATGTAAATTATTTCACTTTTCTCCTTCCATAGAACAAGTTAGCTTCACGGAATCCGTCAACATGTCATTCATCACCTGTCAAGTGATGCGAAAGTTCATGACCTGCTTTGTTTTATTTTCAAATTACATGTTTTCGGCACAAAAGCTAAGTTAAGCTTGGTTCAAAATATTTTAAATAAACATAATTTCTGATTTTCTTTGAACAAGTTTTGAAAAAATAATTGATATTTAAAAGAATTTCAAAGTGAGATTTCCAGTTTTTTTTATAAAATGGGAGAAAAAAAAAAAAAAAAAAAAAAATTTAACAAATTTGACGTGCTAGGAACGATTAAAAAAAAATACCAAAATACTTTGATCTTTCCTCTTAAAAATAACAAACATGATAAAATTGTTTTCGTCAAGTTTGCTGTCTTTTTCATCATGCTATACTCTTTTTTAGCGATCTTGTGGAGGTACATATACGAGCAATGATTTGGGAATTAACAGGACAGTTTTAAATATTCTCACACAAAGAAATTGATTAATAATGTTTTGTCAATTTTATCTTTAATAAAGATAACTAAAAGTGTCCAAAAAGGATTTAGATGAGGATTCAACTGATGAAAGAATAAAATTTAAAGCAAAAAAAAAAAAAAGTTCTGTTGTGTTATAATTTCACAAAGGAAATGTGTTTACTTTGGATAAAATGGCCATATGTTCTCATGTTTTAAAATTTGAATTAAAGATTCCCAATATAACAGGAAGGAATAAAATTCTGCTGCATACTTTTCAAGAGGTGACCAAGTTAAAAAGTACTAAAATAGCAACAGCCACTCAAAGGACAAAAGCCTCAATAGTTCAAAGGAAATCAAACATTACCATGTAAACTATATTACCTATAAAGTACAGGGAAACCAGAAGTTCATATTTTAAAAAAGCTTATACAAACAAAATATAGTTAAGAGTAATAGCCACAACATCAAACAAGGATTAGATTTTAATTGAGCATAGAAGGATGTTAATTATGAAGACAACATAGATGAACTTAGTTTGAGTATCATGATAGAGATCTTAATTCATAAATAAGATCTGATATGTAAAATTATACAAGTTAATGTATGTCAAGGTAAGCAGAATTTTGTCAATAAGAGTGCTCAGTACATACCTAGAACAATAATTATCAATAAATAAGAGTAAACTGACTAAAATTTTCACAATCTCAAGCCTCTTCATGGTCAAGATAAGAGTTTTTGTCCTGAAAGAGCATTAACATCATAAGCTTTTATTTATTGATAATGACAAAATGTATAGATCTACAAGTTAAACATTTCCAACAAATCAGATTGATATTAGGAGGAGAATTCTAAGTGATTTAATAATTTAAAGTTAACAAAAGGGTTCCACAATTCAACCCATCCCCAAACAGAGGGATCAAGAAAAATTAAAACTAATGTGATTTGCCGTTATTCTTATAAAAACAAAAAAAGAATTTCTTGGAATAATTATTTTTGACTATCTCATGTTAGCTAGAGAGTTTCAATTAAATTTCTTTCAAGATTAAGCAAAGGACTATTTGATAGTCATAAGTATCATTGACCTAGAACTAGTGAGTGAACTTAAAAGATATTAGATCAAAATCAATCATTCAAAACTAAATTAAGTTGGAGTTCAATTTCCTGGTTAGATTTTGTTTCTATAACTAATAACAGTTATATCACCTATTATTTTTAGTTTCTTTTGGTTATTAAATCAATGTATAACAATAAGCGATATCTATGTTTAAAAAATCTGGCCCAGTTATCAGTAAATATTTACGTAATTTTTAATGAACAACTTACAACACAAAGGGGTAATATTTGTAATCATTTTATTAGTTCTGATATGAGAAGTTTCAGATTTGCAATTATAATCAAGATATTGATTGGCATTTGATTTCCAGATTACAAGAAACTATGCAAATATTCACATTTCTTACTAGAGATTCTATGGGTTTCATTTAGAAACTGAAGATAATACCTGATAAAGAATGTATCCAAGTATTTATCACAAAGCTTCTAAGAGGAAAAATTAATACTAGATTTTGACCAATTTCTTTAAGACATTTAGTCTAAATGAAGGAGCCATGAGAGAATAGTAGCTAATATTTACATTATAGACAAAGGTTAAACTGCAAGCAATGACAAATTCTGAATAACATTTTTCTAAGGCATCACAAGATGTCTTTGCCGAGAAAGTACTGCTCTTTTATAAAAAAAAAAAAAAGCAATCAGTTTCTTCAAAATACACAAGATAAATGTTGCATAATCAAGTGATTATTGAAGTAATAAGTTCTTGGTGTAAAACACTTATGCTTGAAAAGTTCAAAGTGGGATAGCAGGGTTATGTAGCCGGTGTATAATTTGTGCATGACAAATTTCTTTCTGCACTACGTGCACATATGAACATGAATAGGTAGTAGAAGTCAACCCTGCTATAGTGAGTTCCTATCAGATGACTTTTCAGCAGAAGTTAACAGGAATTGATTGAAAGCTATGAAATGGGACAAACATAAAAAATACTATTGAATTAAGATAGAGAAAAAAAAGCTAAGAAATATTATCTGAAGGCGTTCATTAACAGACTGCATAAACTGAGAAATATGATGGCTAACCAATTAGTTGTACAGAATCTAGTATTTAAAGAATTTGATAACAGAAATGTAGTTCATTAGAAGAGAATTGGATGAAAATTTAGAATGCAATATGTTCTGAATATTTTAAGATCTTAAGTCAAAACTTTGTTTTGTTCCATTTTACTTTCAACTCTGACCTTTATATTCAGAAATTTTACTATTCACTGTTACAATTGGTTTCAAAAATAAAATATTCAAATTTTCGTCAGTCTGATTCGCTTTAGAAAAAAAAAAAGTTCACCTGAAATTGTCATATCACAAAATTAGAATAAAGGATAAGCCATTAGTCCTATTCAAAAGATCGGAGAGGAGCGTAAACCGGGCGATAGGTGAACCTAATAGGAGTAGATAGGTTCACATTCCTTCCCAGTCCTTTGAACAGGAGTAGAGAAGTTTATACCGCGCTTCCTGCTTAAGATTGGTTTCCGGTTCCTTCTAAGAAGCCTTGTCTTTCTTTAGTAGTAGCTCCTTGAACCTTAGTGGCATTTTTACATCTCGCTTGGAGTGAATTAAAAAAAAAAAAAAAAAAAAAAAAGTTAGCAATCTTAGATTTTATGCTAGCGCTGAATGAAACCACCGGGACATACCAAATGCATTTATTAGCTGGTAGATAATATTGTGGAACTGTGCAAGAAGATGACCGATATGTTTGAGCCAAAAAACAAAGTCAAAATTGGAAAGCTAGCTACCTAACTACAATAAGTAATTTATTAAAAATTGATCATGTATCGAAGACGCCAGTTCTAGATTTTCTTTGCGAAAGAAAAAAAAAATGGAATTGACTGACTAAAAAAATGTTATAAAGACAATAATTCCCATTTGGTAGCTATTACTGTCATCCCATGCCAGGTCAAACTTTTACTAAACAATTACGGAAATTATGTTACATAAGATTTAGTTCTAAAGATAGGTTTTATTTTTATTTTTTTTTTTAGTGTTTAAGAGAAAGTTTAGGTTTGCAACAAGCAAGTTTTTCAAGCATTTTTCCAACACAGTACAATTCATTTATTGTAAAATTTATGTTTATAAAATTCATAAGTTTGTGGTGTTTGTAAAAATTAAAAACAGAACAAAAATAAGTTATTTTGTAAGAATTTTGTCGCTATGGATAATTAATACTAATAGTGGTATAAAGAAAACTAAAGTCATCAGCTGATTAAGTTTCACATGTCATGATAATTTGTTGAGTGAATGAAAAATAAAACCGTGAATAATTTAAAATTAAAAAATCTTAGGTGCACATCGTGCTAAAAGAATGAAAATAAATAAATAGAAGCAGGGTGTAACTAATTTCTCAGGTGAAGGTCACTTTTTTTGTACCACGTTGGATAAGAAGCAAGAAAGTGAAAGCTATCATTCATTCGATGGCAATCGAGAATGAAGATTACATTAGAAGGGGTAGTAGTGGTAGGATTAAAAATAATGCATGTACAGCAATAGAGTAGTTGGCTGATGTTGAGAAGCGTTATACCTCATGACAAAGAATGTGTGTGTGAGTGTGAGAGTGTGTGTGAGTGTGAGTAGGAGCATTTGCCCATGACTCCTCCCCTCTATTTGGTCGGGCCAAAAAGTCGGGAAACGAATGGACAGTCATACAATTTCTTGCATAGCTGGTAGATGACTCAAACAACCAAGAACAATATGAAGCTCCACAAAATGAAGCAAACGGGAATGTAGAAATTCATTTATCGTCCAAACGGGATGATAAATTATTTAGTAACAAAAATATTAATTTAAGTATTTTTTCTGTTTTTCTTCACTAAAATAAAATTATAGCTTGCAGAGATTCACAATATTTTTTTTTTTTTAAGCTAATTTTTTAAAATTAGCTTTTAGTTTTCTTTATCGTAATTTATAGAAACTTTATTTCTATAAAAAGTAGACGAGCTACTTAAAGACTATGGGTCCGGTAGTCATATGCGCAGTTGTCAGAAAACGAGTTGTGATGAAAAAAAATGGGAGATTTCAATCTGAGATAAAAAGGCACTTTTTTTCTTAAGGAAAGAGACAGTTAAGGTCACAAATATTTAGCTATGATGGCAGAAAAGAAAAAAAAATTTCTTTAAATACGATAGAAAAAGAAAAGCAAACCCTGGTAATCGACAGACTAACAAACAAAAGGGTCGAGTTGAAAGAAAGTAAAGAAAAGAGGATTATTAACATAAAAAAAAAAAAAAAAAATTTGCTGAATCCCGTGAAATATCTCCGGCTTTATTTTATTTTTTGTATACACAACTGTAGAAGTTAGAACATTCTTTAAAAGAGAAATAAGACGCCTTAAATTATTATGCAGTTTTTAAAAAAGATTTTACTTTTTATTTGGATCGAAAAAAATCTTTGTTTATTCCCCGCACACCAATAAAAAGATTAAGAGAATTCATCAAAATTGTTTTGATAAAATATTTTTTAAAAATAAAAAAAAATTTAATAAAAATACGTAGCACTAGTTTAAGACAAATTTTAAAACCGGTAAGGAATGGATGAAGAGAGAAAGAAAGAGACTAAACATTGTTGCCAGGAAGTTAGTAGTTCGCATCCAATACTTCTAGTTCCAACGAGAAATGGTTTTAGGTTGAAGAGATGGCAGAGGGGATGCAATCAAACAAAAGAGAAAAAAAAAATGGGTGAAAATAAGATGAAGGACCGCACAATTGAGAATAATTATTTTTTAGGGGGATATTTTTTTTAAAGCGTGCGTTAAACAAACACAAAATTCTATTATTGAATATTTATTTAAAATAAAACATCCCCTGCCAAGATGACAAGCATAACGACCACTACTATTTTTCGATGATGAATTCTTTAAAAGCCTATTTTTGACAGATGGAAACTTTGTTAGCTATGATGGGAAAAGTGATACTAGTGTAACAGACTCGTGAGTGATGCGTACATAGTTACAAGATACAAGCAAGCTTCTTGAAGTGGTTCAATCATAAATTATGTTAATCTATAATCGTCAAGGAGTGCACGCTAGTAAAAATCAGAAATACAAAAAGGTTTTATTTCTTCGGAAATGTGTTACAACGTCAATAAATGAGGGTGTGGTGTATATATATAAAAAAAAAAGATGAATGCGTGCGTGGCTTCAAAAATCACACGAATGAAAATATCTCTACACAAAACAATTATTCACATTGTTAGTCATTTTTGAGATGTGTGGGTGGCGATCCTGATCAGTATCATTGATACTTTTCCGAAAAAGATTCACATGCCAAACTATAATATGGTAAAAAAAAAAAAAAAAAAAAAAAAGAAAATTTTCACTTTACTACATCTCTTCGTGATGTAACTGATAATGTTAAATGGGGTAAGACGGTTGCTCACGTGAGCAAAATCAAACTGCTCAAAAAGACAAAAACTATTTTTAATAAATTAGTTTTGTAATTGATGTTAAAAGCATTGAAATGTATATATGCCTCTGCTTAGAGTTTATTTTCAAAATATTGAAAGAAACAAAAAACTGAAATATCCAAAAATTGGATAGGTTTCGGCGAGTAACATGAAGTAACGAGACGAGAGTCGCGCATCTAAGAAACTGCGATCATTTTTAACTCATCGCACACACGCACTTCCAGTATAAGAGAAAACAAAACTTAGAATAAGGTAGCTACAAAAGTACTGTCAGTAAGTATGGATTTTGAGAAATTTGGTAATTTTTAAAACCGTAGATTTTTTTTCGTAAAAATCGGAAAGACGTTAGATTACTAACTATAAGAGAAATAGTCGTAATTTAGATATTTTTGCAATTTATACGCAGTCGTGTGCCCAATACTGAGCATACAGTTATCATCGTGCGCCAATTGGGGATGGCGGACTCAAAGGAAAAAATTGCGAATATAAAATAGTAATAAGTTTCGAATAATTCTCTAGTCCTAAAATTTGTCTTGTTCTTTTACAATTAAAAGTGCATAATCTTTTTCTTCCGAAAAAGATGCGATACCCAGTAGTTGTCGTTAACTGAATTTTTAATCAATGAAGCAAGGAAAATAAGTTCTGAACTTAATGAAAAACTGCCATTTTTGGACAAATCTGATCATGTATTGAGGCTTATGAAGAAAAAAAAACTGCGAGAAAATCTTAGTTTTTAGATCCTTGAAATAAAGATACCAGTTTTTAAATATTTTAAGAAAAGTTTATTTTTACTTTACCATTATTAAAAAATATTGAGACATATCGGCCACTGAGATAAAGTGATCGCGAAACAGATTATTTTGCAATGGATAGAGAAAAAGTGATTTTATGATTAAAAATGCAGACACATCTGCAGTAGAGATAATGAAAATTGAAACCGGTCGGTTCCGCGCGCATTAAAATATGGAGTCATAGTCTTTCTTTCATCAATTTTTTTTAAACATTGAAAAATATTTTTATCCATTCTCCAGATTTACAACTATAGTCATGCCTCCTACCTTTAGCTAATTCCTCAGGAATTAAATGCTTATGGTCCTCAGATACAGGTTCTCCGATAACAAGAAGTAAAGCAGCTTTGGTAGCTGCTGCCGATCCAAAATCCTCCATCGTCGCCTGCTCCAGTGCAGCCATAGAATGGCAGGTGCTTGATGTCAGTTACATACATGCAAGAGAGTAGGAGGCGCCAACCCTCTATATGTAACGCTTTATTTTATTGGTCCATTCAATCAAGACAGCGGCAGCAGATCGGCGTTGACCAATCAAAAGAGACGACACTCAAGAATCACAGTGTTATGTATATGTGTATCTCACTCCCGATGTGACCGGCAAAGCACGGAACTCGAGGTAGATATCTCGCTATCTATATTCGACTACACTGCGTATATTTACATAAATGTACATTGTTAGCTTAGTAGTACGTTTCGATTTTGTGGGAAAAGATGATTTTTGCGGATAAGATGTTTTGTTGTACGGCAACATATAAAACGCTTTCGGTTTCATTTTAACTTCGGTTAATAATTTCCAACTATATTGTCACTTTTTATGGAAACATCTTAAACTGATACAGAGTCGAGGTACCAAGTTGGAGAAGCCCAGACGAGACAATTTTTATTATGGATATGGATGCACAAACGTAACGCTAAAAGTGACTTGTAATTATCTCTAGATTCGTTTGTCGAATTAAGTTATCGTCGGAGTTGAAAAACAACATTAAAATAACTCGTATTATGTTTATCTTGTATAAAAACTGAAAAGAAAGTTATTTTTTAGGTATGGCAAAGCGTGTTAATTATCTGCGATTGGCCTTCCGTAAAATAAAAAGTAGACGATTTGCACTTGATTTGGTATGAGTATTTTACGAAGGAGTGCCTAGAGAAAACTTTATTGGTTTATCGACGTTGGAATTAAATATTTCGGTATATGATCAGACTTTAGAGTAGACTGTCACCATTCATGCTATGAAACGTTTAGTTTTTAATTTTAGTTTATGAAAAAATATATTTTCATTCATGTTTGGTAAAATAGTTTGTACACTACAGGCGTCGATTCTCGATGGTTATGTTTAGTTTGGTGTTGATAGAATTATTAGAAAAAAATATTTATAAACTTATAAGCAATCATTTGAAATAACCAGCAAATTAATGAATAATCTTAAAAATAATTTAGATATTTTTATTCATGTATTTATTTAAAGTATTTTATTAATGCTAAAATCAAGAAACGTATCTCTTTGTTAGTCGAATTTGTAAAACAATTGAAAAATAATGTCGATGCTGACTTCAGTTTTTAACTTACAGAATGTTAATATTTGGACAGTTTACATATTGCTATACGGTTTTAAAGTAAATAAATGAAAAGAGACTGGAATCTGATGACTAAACTCTTGCAGAAGGCTGGAGATTGACGTGAAGGGTGGAGCCGAATTCCGAATATTCTGCTAGGATTATTAAATTTAAAACAAAAATTTAATTTGTTTTTTCTTTTTACGATAATAACGGAACGTGCTTTAATTTTATAATAAATAAGTAAAAAACCATTTGAAAAGATACTGGAATCGTGGTAATATGAAAACTGCCTATTGGAATTGAACAATAACAATTGGCTATGGTTATTATTATTAATAAATGAAATAAAGACTAGCAAATTATTTGGACCTTCATTGAAAATGAAAACGTGAACAAAGATGAAATATTCAATATTTTATTTTTACCCATGGTGATGATAAGGTGCTTGATACAACTAAAACGTTTTTTTATTTAAATTAAAAAAGAGGAAGAATATGTATTAAAATTTTATATTCTCCCTTTCTTTTTTTATTTATTTTAAACAATATTTCGATTGTTGTTTTCTCTGGTCATCATGATTGGGTATTGTACTCAAACCGTAAGGAAAATAAATAATGCTCAGTTCATATCACTTGATGGTAATTGGAGTTTGTGAGAGTAATAATTTTAAAAAAAAAGTAATTCGAATATGGACATTTAAATTTCATTTTTTTTTAAATGAAATACTGAAAATTTAATTTACTAAATTTTATTCTAAAAATAGATAATTTATTTTGGAAATGTTTCTTGAAGAAAACTATACTAAAAAAATTTCATTTAAAAATTCTAAAATTTCAGTTTTTATGACTGCAAAAAAGTATATATTTTTTAGCAATCATAATTTTTTTCATGGATATAAAAATAACTTATGCTGCCTTTAGTTTTAAGTTAAAACTTTTTAACTAATAAAAATTATTTGAATAAGCAAGTTTTTAATTTACGTTAAATTAGCATCAAATTTAGATTAAAATTATAAACATTTACAATATATTGCTTATCAGTTTTCTTATTTTAAGGTTGGGCAAACATAAGCAACTTAATGCAGCTGTTCTTTTGAACTTCAACACTTGGACTGAATTATTAGTTTATGCATTTTTTCATTAAATTCTTTGAAAGTACTCTTAGAGTGTTTATCATTGCAACTGATTCTTGGAGTAGATTTATACTGTTTTTCTTACACAGAATACAACTGTGGCTTTCACAATCATTTGGTATTCATTATTTTTGGGTTTCTGATATTAAAGTTTTGAAGTTCAGACCTGACTCTTCAAAGATCATTCAGTAGTCATGGTTTAAAAAGCATGTACTTTTTATTCTTTAATCCTTTGAACCCTGTGTTCTTGAACAATTTCAGCCCTTCTGCCTGAGCTCCTGAGTCAAAATTCGCAAATAATTGGTATGTAATGTTTCACAGTAGATATAAAAGTAGTTACAACTGGGAGCTGAGCATTAAGTCATTTTTCTCTACCACTGTTCAACCGGTGATTGGGCATTACGTCATTTTTCTTTATCACCAATAAAGCGATGGTCAGGGCTCAAAGGGTTAACTGATAAAAAAAACTATAATGATCCCAACTAGGTATCATATGAATGTTCCTTAAAACAAATTTTGCATATGTCATAACGGCAAAATTGTGAGGCACACTTTACATTGTTTACAATTATAGATATAAAACGAAATTAGTGAAATAAACTATGAATCTGTAAGATCTTTCTTCATACTAAAAGTACAAATGTGGAGTTCATATAGGCAGACCAATTTTAGTCCAATTTATAGATAGTCTAATTTACACCCTCTATGTCCTTAATTTCATGTCAACAAAAACCAACATTTTCCATGTAATTCCCTTTTGGGAACTATTCTTCTCAGTCCCTTTGTGTATTTTATTTGGTTAATTATTGTAATTCAATTCAGTATATGAAATCTTGGAATTTTGGGTCTTCATTCCTTCTACTTCAAGTGTGTAGTCTCTTCATAATGTTCAATTAAAAAAAAATATACCTACTTCCACTAAGTGTAATGCTTTCTACACTCACCTAACACACACTGACCCGACTGTTACAAGTTAACATAAGACCCACATTCATCTATTAATAGTATAAAAACATTCTAGCTGCACCATTAAAAGACAATAAAACACAAAATTCAATTTGAGAAGACTGGAACATTCAGCATTTACCTATGGGCACTTTTATGTGACTTTTTCCAGAGCCATAGTATTGAGAAATAAAAGAGTTACATAGATAAGCAGAAGTTATTAGTAAAATAGAAAAAAACAGTATCATCCATCATGAAATTTATTGATAACCATGTTTTCAATAGAGATGATAAATTAAGATTTCAATATTGTATTCTGAGAAGAATTCTCTGTTGGGTCTTATGCTTATCATTTTAATTTGTTGTCTGGGTCGTTGACTTATCCAAATCATAACTTGAAATGCAAATATATGTGCTACAATTGGGTATACTCATCTTTTATGGTGATGATATCTCATAGTCATGTTATTAGATTTGTTGATGCAATCAAGATTACAAAAAATATGTCTCCCATATGTGTCTATCCTGGTGTTTGTTTTATGTATACATTACTTGCCATCTTTTTCTCACTCCTTTTTTCTTTTTAAATACACTTCTGCCACATGATATAAGTTCCCTGTTTTTCTTTTCACAATTTCTTTGTTTTATGTTCAAGGAAGGTTGATGGCAAATGAAAAGAATACATCTTTTTCTCTTACATATATAACCATCCTCACCAGATAGTGGAAAAGGAACAAAAAGAATTGGAATCATTACTTTTATATTTTGTTTACTCTAAAAGGACAAGACTGTTTTCTGGGTTTACTTCATTTGTTGCATTAAAAAAAAAACATGCTTGGCTCAATGCAAAGTGACAAACTGGACAAGCTCATTGCAATATTGAAAACACTAATTTTCCACCAACCCTAAAAACTACTGATGTAATATTGTCATAAGATTTTTAGCATTGAAATTATTTCTTACTGAGAGATTTTTTGGGAAATCTTTTCTCTGGTTATTTACTGTGATAATATTATGTACAAACATGTTTTGGAGGATTACTTTTGTTCTTTACTTCTTTCCTTTATTTCAATATGTATGTTGGGTGGCATGTAGAAATATTTAAATTGGAGTATTTTTAACAATGTGTTTTGTCTTTTCAGATCTTTAGTTATTTTATTCTTTTTATTAATTCATGTTGTAATTGACATCAAGTGACTTGCAATCATTCAAATGAATAAGTTATTGCAAGATTGTTGATATGTTAAATTTTGTTTACTGACAAAACTTACTTTGAACAATTTGAAATAATCAAATTTTACCAGCTGTATTTTTACTTTTTTGTGGGGGGTAGTCTCTTCTTTATCTATTGAGGCAAAGGTTGTTTAACTGAATAGTGTAGGAGCATATGAAATATGCTAAGATGGAAACATTTAAAGTTAGATTTGAATGCTTATTACACAGTCATGAGCTTTAAACATGATATCACACTTTTTCTGAAAAATATCTGATATTGTAATAATCAATGCATTGTTATGAAGCATTGTAAAGCGGTGATTAAATATACTCACAAAATGCCTTAAATCTTCTTTAAATGTTATGTCTCCACCACCACCCCACACTCTAAATGTAATGTCTACTAAAAATTGTGTGACAAAAATGTCAGGAAAAAATCAGTTGTCAATCTTTACAGTTTTGAAATTATTGATTATAAAAATGAAATATACTGCTATCAAGTATTGGATATCCGATATGAAAATAAGAAATTTTTAAATGATATTAAAAGGGATACAATATGTATACTGGAAAAAGTTCAAGTATGTGTTGTAGGTTTTCATGTGCACAAATAAAGATTATATTGCTTCTAGCAATATAATAGAACTAGTTTTAATCATGTTGACTACTTTTAAAATAATTTTCCTCTCTTATTTACTATCACTATATCATTCTACTATTGATTTATTTTGCTAGGTTGAAATCCTAACTTTGACATCTTATAAGTATATTTTAATGGGTCTATTACAAGGTAATACCTATAACCTTATTGGTACTGCCTTGGCATATTAGGATTGCTAGGAATTTTCAATTTATACTCTTTGTTTTCTTTGAGTGTTCATAGAAAATAGTCTTATACAAATGTTGACATTATTAAAATATCTATAAAATATGGTTGATTCTGAAAATTATATTTTAAATGAGATGGTACCATAACTTATTCAGACAGTTCTCTTTTTTTTTAATTTTTAATATATTTTAGCTGGAAGCTTTATTTTTTGAAAAATTCTTTTTAATGTCTTTATTTTGAATATGGAGCATTAATTTAAATTCATGACTAAAAATCTTTTAAATACTTAGCATTTGTGAGTACCACATTTTTACTATTAAATGCCAATTGGAAGGTTGAAGAATTTGAAGGCTAATATATTAAGATAAAAATTGAGATAGCTAATCATCTGCAAAATAAAGTTGAGATTGTTTCTAGTTTAGACCATCACTTTTTTTCACAGTACACTGCAAATTTGTGTATTGTCCTGTTATATCTTATAAGTATATACTATTCTCATGTGACTAGTATATTTAGATAATGTTAATAATAGTGTGAAAGAACTGCTCAGTATCTGGAGAACTGTTTAAACTCTCAATTTGGACTTTAAAGGAGTTTATTGATAAAGGTTTTGCATTACTGTATATGAGCAATTGGCAGCAGATGGCCATTGGATAATCTTTTAACTCTTGCTTAGTGTTACTTGTACACTAATACTTCATTTATATATTTTTAGATCTGGATATCTGTAGTTCTTCAAATTCACAACCCAACCATCTGTCACTATTGGCATAAGATGACTATGCCTTAGTTATTCTCCTTACTAGTAGTTGATGTATCATGTAGATTTCTCTTCATTTCTTTAAATGAATTCATTTATAACTTTCAGTTTGCCTGTAATTATATTTCTTGATTGAAGTTTTACTGGTATATACAGGAATCTCTCAATTAATACGTTTCGATTTGTGCGCTGAAATTTTTTATACCAAAATTCAATTAGTGCATACATAACACTTGAGTAGTGTAACCATAGTAATTGAAAATTTATTTTTTTGTAGTTACCAATTAAAAATTTTCTAAAATTTAAAAATGGAAAACAGATAGCTATTTTATTTGTCAATTTTGTTTATGTTCAATTAATGCATTTTCAATTGGTGCATATCTTTTAATATAGACATTCGCCGCACAAATCGAGAGTACTGCCTATTTTCTTTTTAAGTTCCTACATTTTAAATACTGCTAAATTTTGTAAAGTTTGTTGAAATATGTTTTTGGTCAATGAAAAAAAACTGGTTCGCTTTTGCTAATTCGTAAAAGATTATTTGAAAATATCCAGAATAAATGAAAAATAGAAGATAGTAATTACTGATAAGAATGGATCTAGTAGAATTATTGTTGTCATGTGCAGGTAAAATTGTTTGATAAAGGAATGTTGCTCATTGAGCAATTTTGATATCATAGAATTTTAGGTGACATTGTATTATGGTCCTATGAAAAGGTGCTTTTTCATATGGCAAGTACTTTAAAATTTATCGCAGATAAGGTTTTGCTCTAATTAAAAAAAATAAAATTTTCACTCAGCAATCAGTAAAATGATATATAGACAAGACAATTCTATTATGCATACCCAAAAATAGTTTAGCTATTAATATTTTAAACTATTTTTATATAAATTTTGTTTGAAGTTTTTCATTGAATTAGATTTTTCCCCATGATTTGGTACAAGTTCTTGAAATGTAATATACAGCTTGGAGCAAAACCTGACCAATATGTGACAGTAGATATTTAACTGTCACTTTTTAACTGTTTTCATTTTTACAAGAGAGTTTAACATGTTTAGCTACAGCCAAGCTTAAATCTCTTCAGATTGGTTGAGTCTTGGGTTTTATCATAAAAAGAGATTCTATAAATGATAAAAGGAAGAAAATCATTTTTTTTTTTTTTTTTACTGTTGAGGCCATAAATCACAAAGACTATTTGGTTTGGAAATAAAATTATACAGATGTAGATAATATTTAATTTATACTTCTAAACAACAATCTTTTATCTAAAAAAATCAGAGAACATGTTTTAGTATATGAAACTAATATTAATCATAGTTATCATGATTTATCATTTAGACCTTAAAAGAATATTTGTTAAATTATTAACCTTTTAAATAACTTTCATTTTTATAATTTATAATATTTTAAATAGCCTAAAATTTTAAAATCATTTCACACTGCAATTGTATCAATTACCAGTTTATCTAATTCTTGATATTGTTGATAGGATTTGTTAAATAAATCATGAAAACTTTCATTCACTTATATAATTGTTTTTAAAGTTTTAGCAAAAAATGACTCAAAGAATTACCCAATTTTAACTCATTATTTTATATAATGTAATAACCTTATAGCATATATACCAGCCTGGTAGTTCTGATTGCAACAGATGCCTATTTGTGTCTGCTCATAGTAACTGTAAATATATCCTCAAAGAGGCTAAGTCATTGCTTACTGATAGAATGAGGCACTGTATTGGCTCTAACAAGTTTGGTTCTTGTGACTACTGGCAGCTCTGTAATTGTGTTAAATAAGATTAAGTATACTATTCCTCTTCACTCAATTTCAGGTGTTAACATCTGCTGATAAAGCAGAATGATTTACTCATAAATTTTCTTCAAATTCTACTCATCTGGCATATCTTTGTTTAACTTTCCATTTAGAATTGAGTTTCTATTAAATGATATTGCATATAATTCCATCTGTTGTTTCTGCTATCATCTCTAAGCTGGATCCCCACATAGCATGTGTACTTGACGGTATCCTTGCAATAGTCCTTAAGAAATGTGCTCTTGAACTGGTTCTTGTTCTCTCTAAACTCTACAATAAATGCCTTGCTGCTTCTTGCTTTCCTGCTTGTTGGAAATCCTTTCCAGTCTAAGAACTCATGTGAACCGTCTAATCCTTCTATAGGCCTATTAGCTTTCTACCTGTTTTTAGCAAAGTACTAGAGGCTCTAATTAACTCTGAATTGGTTGAGCATCTCACCTGGCAGGGTCTTTTTTCAGATAAGCGATATAGCTTTAACTTCTCTAGGTTAATTGCTGATGGATTACCCTTTATTGCTGAAAGAGTCTGTCAAGTTTAGATGAGAATGGTGATAATTAGGCTGTTGCATTGGATATCTCAAAGGCATTGACAGTTTGGTATACTGGTCTTCTTCAGAAGTTGAAAGGTTATGGTATTTCTGGACAATTTTTGAACTGATTCATTCTATCTTATGAAATCGTGAAGTTGTCTTGATTAACCACTCTTCTAGATATTTTTGCATTGTTCCCCAGGACTCTATTCTTGGACCTACATTGTTCCTAATTTTTATCAATACCTTCCTAATGTAATCAGTTCTCAACTCAGTATCTATACTGATGATACAACTATTTACACCTGGCTTAATATTAAGTTTGATAAAATCAAATTGGCAGCTGATCCCCAAAATGACCTATCTATTGTTAACTGGGGCAAGGAATGGCTTGTCAATTTTAATGCCTCCAAAATGAAACTGATCTCTTTTAATCATCTAAGAAAACCCTTTTTGCCTTCCATCAGCATGGGTGATGCTAAACCTCCAAGAAGATGACTACTTGTGGCTTCTCAGACTAACGTTTACCACTAACATGAAGTGGAAAGATTATATTGAATCATTTGCTAGGTCTGCTAGACATGCTAGACAATTTTTCTTGCCAGAATCTATCTTACATATTTATTAGTCTACTATTCATCCTTGCTTTGAATATTGCTGTCACATCTGGTCTGATGCTCCTGCTATATATTTAGAGATTCTTGATAAAATTCAAAGAAGAATTTACAATGTTATTGGTTCTGATTTGGCATCTCAACTTCAGTCACTTTCCCACCTCCATGATATAGTTTCCTTTTGTTTTTTCTATAAATACTTTCATGGTAATTATTTTGATGAACATTTCTCTATGGTACCTAGACTTTATGAATTTAGGCGCAATACTAGATTGGCAACAAGGTCTCATTATTTTATAGTTGAAATGGCTAGATGTAATCATTTCTATGTTAATAGTTTTTATCACACTTCTTGCTTGTGTAACTCTCTTCCAGCTTATTGCTTCCTAGTCAACTTTGATCTTCAAAAATTTAAATGCAATGTCAATTGTTATCTTCTGTCTTAATTCCTGTTTCCATGACCAAAAGATTCTTTTTTTTCTTAACTTTTAATTTATTGATTTGACTTACCTCTGCCACTATTCATCTTTTAAATGAGCACAATCTTAAAAGATATGCTTTCATACAAGTTCATTATTAGTAATTAAGAAAGCTTATTAGTCATTTAAGTATTTTCCTAATGATGATAATTAAGTCAGGATAATTAATATCTGCACCATTATAATTAGAAAACTGATTGGAAGAGAGTTTCCAAAGATATTAATATTTCAACATTTACTAAGCTTATTGTTATAAGCTTTAATTTTGCTTTTAAATGAATTCTAGAAACACAGCTTTCCAGAAATTTTGCTTACAAAGTTGTTTAGTTTCTTCAGTCATAATTATATGCTATAATGGTATCAATTGTTCATAACTGCTCAAAATCTGGGAATTAAATTAATTTCTTATACAATCTAAATATTCCCATTGTTTTAAGAATTTTAAATTAATATTTACTTTCTTGGCTTTTAATCTTACTTTTGGTTATAATTTGGAATTGTTTAAAACAATAAATTTTTACTAATCGTCAATGTTAATTACTGAAAAAAATTATATTCAAATTCATGCCACCAATTTCACTTACACATTTCTACAAATAATATATTACCAGATATGATATTTTCAATTTGTAAAATTATAAATGCTGTATTTACAGCATCTATCTTAATATTGTTAATTAGCACTTATATGTGTATGTCTACCTTTTTGATTTTAATCTATTTCTATATAAAGAAACGTCTGTGGCTTCCTGTGAAATTTTGGGAAAATGCATATGGCACTCTGCTTCTCTTAACTTGAATGTTTTAGTTTAGTTTTCTTTTTTTTTTTTTTTTTTTTACACATTAAAAGACGAATACTTTATCTTACATTGGTATCTGTGGGAAAAAAGAAAAAGGATACTAGTAATATTTGCAGAATTAATTTTGTCACCGATATATGGTGACATGGCTATAATTATAAAATAAACATATCATATTTATCACACATAATAATGCTTAGATAAGATATTTATACCATTTGGAAAATCAAAAAATGAATATTAGGCATACAAGAAAGTATCTGTTACCAGTAGTTGGTGACATGGCTTCTAAGGTTAAGAAAAAAATTTTGGTAGCTATTTTCTCCAAAAAAATTAGCACTAAAAGCTTTCATTGATATCTAACATTCTTTTACAAAATATTTTTTTTAAATTAAAAATGAATAGTGATTCAATATGACCCTATATTAATTTTTAATTTTCTGTTCCCTTTTATGTAGTTTCAAGAGCAAAATTGATTTCTTCTTTTTAAAGATATATGGGTATTATATATGCTGTTACATGTCCTTATGAAATCAACCTAGACTTGAGTCTAGGTTGATTTCCTTCATTTAACTATAAGCCAATATTCAATATATTTTATACACCTGCCACCATCTCTCAAGTTGTTGGATAACCAGTGAGAAACAAAATATATCAAGATATGTCACTGCCATCTTGTATTATTTAATATTTCATTCACTATTTGTACAACATAATTTGATATGTTGTTATTTTCTTGGTGTTGTAGGCTGTTATACTGTATAAATAAATTTATTAAATTCATTTTGTATATAGAATTTTAATGTGTTTTATATTGATAATTTAGTTTAGTTTGGGACATCAGACTAGGAAAAGAAGAGTAAATACGTTTTATGTCTTTGAATTAGTGTCAATAGTTCAGTCTCCTGTGATAGGTTTTTGTGGTAGTTGTATTTAGAAAATCTTATAGGAAATATAATAAAGTTTTATTTCTCTCTACACACATGTGCTACAAGTATATGTTCATTTTAATGATTAAAGTACAATATTAGTTTCCATTTAAAAGTTTTAATATATAAGTTTTTCTATTGCTCATCTACTTTTTCACAAGAATTGCTTAAGTTTGTTAGATGTTAGAGGCTAAGTTTGCAGTTGAATTTTGAAATGGGTATTTAATTGATTATTAATACTTATATTTAATAAATACTACTAGATAAAACAAGGTTTAAATGAAAAAATTATACAACTAATTTTATTTTGTTTGTTATTAAGTCAGATATTAAATTAACTTGATTATAACAAGCAGTGTATAGTTTGACATCAAAGGAAAATTTATAAAAATGAAAAGATTTTCATAAAACTTTTTTAGGTTTGTTTCCATTGATTTGGTTATTATATTTTTACATCTTTACCATAAAACTATAATTTTTGTGACTATTCTCTTTTTATGAATTTTTATCTTTAGGAAGTTTGCATTGATATAATATTACTGTCATTGATTTTATAAGCACAAGATTTGAAGCAGGTTCTTTTGAATCTCAGACAAACTAGTTGTTAATTATCAAATCTTAAAAGATTAGCATCAATTGAATGGCATCCTGCTGCAAAAATGAATGCTTTAAGACAAATCATGATTGAGAAAATATCTGCTCCGTTTAAACCATAAAAATAATGTCATTTAGCTAATGTGTTTATAGTAAAGCTGTGAAAAAACATAAAATATTTGCTGTTCTTTTAATGAATTTTTTCATTGATCTTCTTAGCAATACAAACTGATGTGTAGTCTGTATCAACTTGAAACTCACATTTTAACTATTGGATATTTTCTTAGAATCTCTCTATATAGAAATACATTTTTTTTTCAAAATTTTATTAACTTTTGATTAAATGTATCAGCAAAGAAAATTGTGTGCATGCATATGACATATTGACACTCTTATTTTAAAGATGTTAAATTGACTATCTGGAGCTTGTATCTTTAGCAGTTATCTTTAAGCTTCATATTTTCAGGACTTAGTCAATGTGTGAAATATATAAATTTTGCTATTGACAATATATCAGTCTCAAACTTTGAAGCAAACAACAGCTTTGTATTTTCATTTGTGATTCAAGTACCTGATGTCACTCATTAGTGACAGTCTTTGCATATAGAACATATTGAGAACTTGCTAACAATCTTTAAGTCACTTAAATAACAACATTAAAAATAAAAAATCTATCAAACAGACATTTTGATTTTACAATTTAAAAGATTTCAGTTAAGTTTTAAACTAAGCTAATTTAAAAACTATTCTAAATATTTTCAAAAATATTTTAATGTGAATAAACAAATTTATCTTGTAACTTCGTACCTGCTGGCAGCATCTTTTCATAAATCTATCTATAAAAAAAGTTAGCATTCAGTTTCTCATTGTAATTGTTTATGATGTCAGCATAAATTATTAGCCTTGTACTGGCATTTAGTAATAAGTATTTGCAAGTAAAATTATTAGCCATTGTTTATTTTTCAATATACTTTTTTTTTACTAAAATACATGCATGGGCAGAAGAGGTATTGGTTTAATCATTGCTGAATTATTGCAAAATTACTGCATTGAAATTACTTTAATGTTAAAACCTTCAAAGATATGTACAAACCTTGTATGTTATTTAAAAAATTTTAATTTGTAGATTATTTCTGTGAATATTCAGCTAAACCTGATTGAAATATTTACAAAAAATGTTTTTATGCATATGATTTAGTTCTGAGCTTTCTGTTACTTGTATCTATCTAGTAGGTGAAAGCATGCAACTTTGTATGAACTTTATTAAATAACAGTTTATTTTACTTGTTTGAACTATTAAAATTTACTATGAACAAAATCTTATAAACACACCTATAGTGATTCATAAAATACATGAACCAAAAAATTATAACTTTTAATATTAAAGATGTAAGTTTTTCACAAATTTATATAAAATTTAATTGAAAAACTCTTTACAACTAGCATCATAACTTTTTATTTTCATTATTATACATTTACAAGATGTTAATTCTTATTTTACAGAAAACCTTTCATGTCATTATTCTAGTTATTTTTTTTATAGTTTTGTGTTGATTTTTTCTTTCAGAATTGTTATTGCTAAAAGATTTGCAAGCATTTATTTTTAAGGCTCATTTTTAAAAATATTTCTATATAGATATGTAAATAGGAACATCTACTACTTTTGAGCTAGACATTCAAGATCAAAAAAATTCAAAGTTATTATGTGCTTTTTAAAATATTAATAGATGTGACTGACCAACTTGGCATCTTTGATAAAACTGCTATCCTCTTATCTTTTATTTTACTGTTATACTCTTTAGTACACCATTAAGTAATTCTGTCTACTCACATTTGAGAGAATAATACCTATTTCCCTTGCAAGGTAACTTGTTATGTAAAGTGCTATTTTGGAAAGCATATCAGTCTTGGTTGCCAAAATATATGTATATAATAGCACAGAGAGCAAAAAATTTTATTTTAGATTTCTTCACTATTCATTTGTCATATATTTCTACATGCTTTGCTCATTAATATGAAGCTGTATTGAAAATGTTAATCCATTCTAAATTCCTTTAAAACACACTATACTTTACTCTCATTACAACTACTATTCAATTATTCTATTTTGTTTATGAATTACAAGCCAAAAAAATAATGATTCTACCTATACAATAAGTCAAAGGGAAGATATTTATTTATTTATAAACCTAGAATGAGAGGTGCTGAAAAGTTATTGGTTCAATGAAGAGGCCTTTCCAAAAAAAGATCTGATGTTAGATCATTTGGTTAGATTTTGGGAAGTAAGCCAAGCTGAGGACTTTTCAGCACCTTTCATAAAGTTGTTCATAATTTCTTTGTAATGATCTTAGAAGATGTAGGCAGGAATACATTTCTTTATTTGATCTACAAGTTCATAAAAACTGGCAAAAAACAGTTTTATTCATAAATTTAACAGTTCTAAGCAGACACAAATATTAATTATTGCTACATGAGTCTTAATTTAAATAGTTAACTTAAGTTTTAAATTAATTAAAAAGAATTAGTGAATTATTTTAATTTTCACTTTAGAGCACTTTCTTCTCAACATTAAAATATGGATTAAAAATACATTTGAAGTTGTCATAGAACAAATTTATTTATGACTGTTCCTAAGCATTCTATTAAAGAATAAATAACTGAAATAATTGCCTCTTCTTTAGCTTCTTAATATTTTTCTTTTTTCTCTATTGAGACACTTAGAAAATTAATGGAACTACTATTTGAGCCTGCTTGGCAAATGTTAGATTTTTGTAAATTCAGTATTCCGATGGTCTTTACCAGTCATTAATTTGGTCTACTTATTTTCTTGCTGCTACACCCTGAGTTGGTGACGTAACCGGTGCAGAACACAGGCTTGGTATATACTCATTAAGCAAATTATTTGAGGTCTGAGTTGGGTACAATGCAAACAAAAGCATCAAGGAAGGAAGTGGCCAGTCAGTGACCATATTCATTAAGTGGACTTGTAGTAGTCCTCAAGAAAAATAAAATTTGAGAAATAAACATTTCAGTCTTTTCAGTACTTAAGAAATAATGATGGCATTTGGTTATGTCACAAAAAAAAAGAAAACATTCAATCTGCTAGAAGTAGCTCACTTTTGGTAGCATTTTTAACCTGTTGATCATAGAGAAGACCTGACCACTTGGCTGATATACTCTATCCTTGGACATTTTCAATAAATTTCACTATTTCAAAATTACTTGTGTAACAGAATAAATATATAGTGAAGAGCATCAAATGGCTGGTATAAAGTTGCTCATATAAACAGCCTTATTCCACTTACTGTGATAGAGATGCTAGTATTATACCAGTAAACTGGTACTATGGGTTCAACAGATTAAACTACTATCTTCTTCTTAAAAAATGTCAGTTTTAATACATGCATGCATAGTACATACTTACAAAATTTTCTGAAAAAGAATATTTACTTGTGTCTTTATTAAAATATTGTGTTATCTTCATAAAAATTATTAAAAACAACAATTCATCTAGTTGTTACTATATTAAAATCAATAGTTATATAGACTACTTGGCTACAGAGGAGTTTGATTTATTGTGCATATGATAGGAAAGAATAAAAAGTAAATAGGTTACCAAAATTATTACTAGAATAGTAGTTTGCCCCCTCCTTTTTTTTCTTTTTCTTTTAGAGAAGAATTTAGTTGAAAAAAATATTCATATTTAAAAAAAAAAGTACACAAGTTCAAATTAAAAAAACAAAAATGGTTAATCAATAAAAATGAACTCAGTCTTAAGGATGGCCTTGATGTGTCCTAAGAAATGACCACATACCTACATTAGGTCATTATGTCTACGATGGTGGTCTTGAACAAGTACTTGGTATTGTGGGCTATTGGTTGGTCCCACTCTCAACAATATCCCAAGAAGATTTAAATAAAGAGAGCTAGGAGGTTACATGTTGAAAGTAACATCATGAAAATTCTTGGTCATTGTGAAGTGGGGAGAGCACTTCTCAAATATATACGGCCACACTTCACAGTCCAAATGTCTAGCACTCAGACTCAGTGCTACCACAACCCCCCACACCTGCACCATCATAGACAATATGAACTTCATGTGCATCACTATGAATACCTCTGTGGACTCTGTACAAAACCACCTGGCCATTTTCAAGAAGCTTGAAGTTGCAATATTTGGCAGTTTAGTCTCTTCATTTCCTTTGTCAGAATGGAATCTTCCATGTTAATGCACTTAATATATCTGAAAGAGAAGTGAGAATGTTAAAATTGGCATGTACTGTATAATATTACATTAAGTCATCTTCCATTTATGGCCTGTTAATCTCAAATATCTGGTGCATCTAGTATAGATTGTGTGAAGTGAAGAATGTTTACAATTGTCCTAGAAGTTACAAATTTAAAATTGTTTACATTTAAATATATATGTTTTAAATTTAAATGTGAAACACTTGTCAAAAAATAATATGCATCAATATGAAGTTTTAATGATTGGATTTTTGCAAAAACAGGTAGATACATTTTACCAATTGTACATAGGAAATCATTAAGAATTTGTTGTTTGTGTTTAAGTGTTTAAATGTCTATGACAAATTAGATGAAGTGATTAGATGAGAGATAAAAGGAGACCAATGTAACTGCTAGTGCACTTTAATTCAGACACTTGAAAATCATTGCCTTTTTATTGCAAGTTTTATATTTTGATTTTGTAATCTTAACAGCAAAAGTGATGTAGGATTGGCAATCTCATTTCAACAACATTCTTTTAGTATTAACATGTTAAATTGTCACAGAAGAAACTTTTATATTTGTTGTTTAATAATGCATTTATGTTTAGAAATTAAGTAATTAATTTTTTAATATTTCACTTGTTGCTTCCTTAGTATAAAGCCATTTTTTTTATCAGTATTGGTGGGAAAGGAGGAAAATTGTAAGTATATGATAAACTGCAATAAAAGAAGGGTAATTATATAAATTTGATCTTTAATTTTATTTGAATGTAAAATTATCTAAAGAAAATAAGTTGAAGCAAATTGAAAAAACTAGTCACTTTTTGCCAATTGCACACTAGCTTTTAAAAAATTTTCATATCTCGTATCTCAAAGTAGTACAATTACATGACAGTAAAGGTATCTGCTATAGAGTAGTGGTACACAAGCTCATCTCACAGACCATTGGTAGTATATTAAATAGCAGTCCTCCGGTGCTCTACAATTGTGGCTCTGTAACAAACTAAAGCATAGTCAATCTCTGAAATATATCCTGACAAAATTATTAGATATGATGTTACTATATATTCCTGATCTTTAATGTCAATATCTTGTTTGCTTCTGAATTTGTATCAAATTATATCTTTACATGATAAGAAGATTTGATTTTCCTGATGAATTTGTTTACAATTTTTAAAGCCTTTATCTCAATTTCTTTATAAGTAAACCAACAAAAATATGATTTCAAGATTATGGGAAGTAATATAAACCATATTTGTTCCAAGTAAAAAGATAAAAAAAATACTTGAAAGCTGATTTAGATTAGAAAATAGCAATTCTTGAAAATGATAAACATATTCAATATAAAATCATAGTTCCTATTTGTAATTGATATGTATGCATAGTTGATATAGATTAGTAGTAAATATATAAAGCCATGTGAGGTCATGTTGAAATATGTTTTTATATTACATAATATAAAATAGATTTTTTCTGGAAAACATTACTTCACAAGCATGTGTATGCTTTTAAATCCTTCACAAGTAGATTGTATAAATATTTACATGTATGCATAGAAATAAATAATAAAATAAGTTAAACATTTGTAGAATATTGGCAAACAAATTATCTCCAAAATATTATGAACAAACAGAAGTTATTCTTCCTAAACTAGCCTGGCTCAATATGTAATTCTCAAATGAGATCTAGATGAGATTAATTGGTAAGATTGTTTAAATTTTCATTGTTCTTATTTTGGGTGTAAAAATATATATCCTTAATTTTTCCTTTATTTTGGTCATTGGATACAAAAGGAAAATAAGAATAAAAGCTGAAAAGTAATGCTGAACTTACATTTTTGGGACTGTGAAGCTTGAGTTGTTATGGGAACTCCTTCATCACCAGAAACAATACAGCCATATCCAATAAGGCCCAAAAGGCCTTGTTTCCTTGCAAACATCTCAAAGCCTAAATGGCAGGTAATAGGATGGTGGAGTTGAGTCCTTGAAAATGGTTCATACCAGCAACATGATTTGTGTAACCTCTGTTATTGCCAATGGGGTTGTCCTATAGCAGATCACCACAAGAGATAGAAAGTCATCAGGGTAGCTCATTACAATAAAGAGTTGAAAATCAGATTTTAAAAAAATAAAATTTTTGTAAAAATGTACATGCAAAATATGAATAGATTCTGGCATATGTCAGCTACTACAGCTGGAGTTTCGGGTGCTGCAAGTCCCTGATAAAATTTTGAAATTTGATGAATGATAGGAATGTTTTGTGGCCTTAGAAAATATGTATTAGATCATATTCTAAAGTCAGTATTAAGCACTTCAACCCTTTTAAAAAATAACCATATTTTAATAAGAAACATTTTTTTAAAAATACCATTGATTTTATTGACAAATTCACTCCTTGCAAAAGAAGTGTTGCTTTAAGGCTCCTCCAGAATTAGCATTAATTACATTTGTTGTTAAAAAGGATTTCATTGTTTCAGATGAGGTAGGAATAACAGTTTTACACTTTTAGTAACATCTATATAAGTAAACTACTTATTTCTTTTATGATATAACCCCATTTCACTAATACGTTTTCATAATTTATCTTCTACTTTTAGTCTGTGCATATATTTATGTTTATCAGTTTGTTTTTCATCTTAATATTTCAAATAATTTCATCTACTTAGACAATTTCTTTTCTTTTGTGTATATTAATAAACTTACTGTTGACACTTTTCTCTCATTTCTTTTAACAGATAATTGTTTTTAACCATTTTTCAGTATTTTACAGAGTTTCTAAATTTTCCAAAACTTATGAGACCAGGTCTTGTGCTTCATTTAACATACAGATTATACTCTTGAAAACCACCACTGGAACAAATTTATGTAAAAATAATGTTTATTCATTTTTGATCATCCAGTAAGCTGTATTAATTTTTACTTATTAAAATAGCTATATGATTGTATTCTTTATTTTCTACAAATTACAAGATTAATTGTTTTTATTGATTATATAAAATGTTTTTGGAGAGCATTTAATTAATGTTAATATACATTTCTATAAGTATTTTAGGTTTCCACTTTGATTTCTCTATCTTTAAAAACAAAATTTGATTGTTGTGTTAGTTTCTGTTGCATTTATTTATCTCTTGCTCACAATATAATTTAACATTAAGTAAAGATCAGTTGTACTTTTGATGTATTTGTATATTTAGATCTTTTGATTTTTACAATAAACTAAAAAGAATTAGAAGTATTTCTTACTAACTAAATTTTTCAAAAAGCTGTTTTTGTGAAACTGTTTGCCTATCAGCAATCACTGGTTGCAAGTTTGCCAGAACTGTCAGCCTAAATGTACCCAGAAGAATAACATAGCTTTCAGTTTTTGGCTGAATATCTTCACTTACCTTCTGTTCTGTGAACATAGAAACAACTGGTATGACTTGAATGTATACCTACTCCAGACTTAATAACATTAGCTGGAACTCAATATTGAGCAATTTGAATGTTCTGTTACTGTCTATCTCATTATTTATTTTTCTAAATTAGCACATTTATTATTGGACACTGTTCTTGGCCATGAACTATGGGATTTAAGATTTATCAGAAAGAGAATAAAATTTTTACTATTAAGTTCCCTTTTCTCAAGAAGAAAGTGATTAGTTTATATATTTTTGGAAATTTCTCAATAAAGAAGCTTTTCTTCAAAGTATTTCTTTTGAAGTATTTTATGGGGAGTGGGTGGAAAGATGCATTTAAAAAGTGGCTAATATAGATTTTTACTCAAAAACTTTTACTTCCTGTTGTTTTTAGCTGTTTCAAGCCTAACTTAATAATACAATATAATTAAAAAAATATATTGTGGTATTATTTATAATAAAAAAAATTATAATAATTTTTATGGACTATTTATACTTTAAATTATCTTGATAATTAAGTAGCCACTCATGAAAAGAAGAGCTCAAGATGTATAGGTGAGTGGTGATATTTTTTAACACTGATTAACCAAGGTAGAAGGAAATTTCTTTATTTAAACTCATTGCAGATATTTTTCCAATTTTCAACTGTCAGTTATGAATGAAAGAAACATCAGGTATGCACAAGTTTACCAAAACAGTATGTATATGAATATACTTCATTTTCACTGTTTAAACATGTTAAAAATATTGATTTAGTTTGTTTTTTTTTTACTAAAGTACCATATAGAGAGGAGGAAATTTTAACTGGTTTATTAAAAATTAATATAGTAAAAAATGGTATTCTATGTTTATCATCAAAGTTTGTAGCAAATTTATATTTGTGGCATTTTGATATTTTCATCATAGAAGATTTTTTTCTTTACCCTTTTAATCACCCAACACAAAGTCCAAGAGCCACTCAAGGTAGAGAGTTATTGAATATGATTGTTTTATGGACATAAGAAGAGGAGGTAAAAATTGCAGATTATGAGGATATGTAGGATAGATTATAGTTAACTCTGGACTTGAAAATGTCAATATTATAGCGATAAGAAAAACATTTTGTTGGGTGCCTGTTTCACAAAACAGTAGTTCTTGTGAAGAAGCTGTCCAAGCAGGACTTCCTTCTTACTAATGAAATACAAAGACAATAAGTATGATTCACTATTGTGTATATCGCATGGCACGTCCTAGCTGAAAAGGTCAAGACTTGTGGGACCAAGGAGTGTAGTTCATCAGAATACTTGCCATAGAAATAGAGTATCAAGAGGCTTGTGATGTTTCATTTGTGGGAAAGGAGTTGTAAGGTACAAAATAATATAAGCCTGCATAGATGCTTTAGATAGGGAGGACTGGGCTTCTCTATCACAGATATGGCAGCAATACTCCATTTTTTGTTTGATCTGGTTCTCGAAAAGAGGGAGTCAGATGCTTACTGGAGTGGTACAATAAACTGGCCATTTTTCCAGCATCTTTAGTAATGTTTCAAGTATGTTTAGTTAAAATCAAGTAGAAAAATTTATGAAGAAAATATTTTTGAATGAACTTAGAACAGGAATTGATTTACTGAAGGTTTTTCTTAATATACATCTACAAGTGGATCAGTATATCTATTCAGGTTTACAAAGTTAGTTGCCAACCAAAATTTAACGATTAAACTTTTGAAATTGAATGCTATAATAAAAAAATGTGTATGAATAGTTTAAAGTTCTATGTCATTTTTTTAATGAAGGTAAATTATACAATATTTTTCATTACTTTTTATAAAAATCAGACTTTGAACTAGTATCTTGTTCTGCATTGTTTTTCTTGTTAGATTTTAAATATTTGTTTAAATTACCTATTTTAAATATTTGTTTAAAGTACTTTACCTATTTTAAACCAATTTTTAAAAATTTTCATTCAAATTGGATGAAAGGTTTCACTTAAGATTCTTTGAAGCATAAATGAACAGGTTCATAACTATTTAAAAAAAATATAGATATGGCTAATAGCTTTGTTATAATTATATATATTTGTGTGTCCACTTCATCTGTGAAACAATAGACACTTATGAATTGTTCCTACCAGTATCTATAGGTAGTTTATCAGTAAAAGTTAAAAGAAAAAGCATGATTTCATATAATGATTTTCAAGACAAGCCGCCATCTCCACTTGGAAGATTAGGGCAACACAATCTTCCTCCTTCTCTATTTCCCTATTTAACCTTGTGTCAGACTAAACTAAGCTACACATACATATCTAACTATAGCAGAAGTGTCCTTTTGTTTAAAGTTGTCACAGGTTCTTATTCTTACCTGTAAAAATTATAACCATATTTATTTAAAAATGAATAAAATTAATGGTTTATACATTTTAATTCACATTCTGGTATATAAAATTCTTTTTATATTATACAGTGGTAAGTAAATGAAATGAGTTAGCTAGCTAAAAAAATACATTTTTTTAAATTTTGCAAAAAAAATCTAAGTATTTGACAATCTACTTTCTGTAGTATCTGTAGTTATTCAGGACTGTTATGCCTTGACACAGTCTGATGGGAGATGTAGGCCTGAATGCATGATGATGGTGAAAATAGTGCATTCAGAAGTTATGAGCCACTTGACTTCTCCACCTCCATGGTAAATGTCTTCACAGATTAAGATAGGCAAACAAATTTTCTCACATTAAATGGACCAGCCATATATTGCATAAACTTTGGAGTCTTCAACTTGACTTTTTAATATAGGTGATTTAAAATTCATAATTGGAAGTGTGAGTTTAGAGAAGAGGATGAAGATCATTAAAATATTACAAAAAATCAGTCAACTTGAAATTGCAAAGTAGCTTGAAATATCAAGGTATTCTGTCCAAGTCATCTAGAAGTATACTGATGTTGGAAGAATTTTGGATAGGGAAAAATTGGTAGATCTTCAAAATTAATTAAAAGTGACCAAAGCTAGCTAGCTTATTGATATTCATCCTAAAGTTAACAGCTTATAAAGTAATGGATGAAAGTAGATTTGCAAGTATCAATTTATACAGTAGAAAGGATGCTGTATAGAAATAATCTAAATGGATGCATTGTAGCAATAAAAATGATCAAACAAGAAACAAAAATTTTGACAAACAAACATCTGCTATGGGATAATAAAAAATGGACAACAGTGATATTTAGAGATGAAATCAAAATTGAATTATATCTAGAGAGTATGTCAATTGGTCCAAGATATACAGCATAAAATATAAAATTCAGCAGTGGGACTATAATGGTTTGGGGATACATCAGAAACATTACCATAAGAAATTTGATAGAAATTGTTGAATTTACTGAACAATAATATATATGTGTGTGTGTGTGTGTGTATATGTATATATATATATATATATATATATGTGTGTGTGTGTGTGTTTCTTCCATTTTTAACTGGATTGAAGATCTTATTGAGTTCCCATGGTCAAGTAGTATTTGTACAGATTCCTGGTGTGGCCAGAATATGAAGGTGTCATCTATGTATCTCAGCCATTTCGTTGAAGTATTTCATGTATATGTTCACCATCACTGGTGACAACAGTGAACTCATAGCTAAGCCTTCCTCCTGTTGGTATATGTCATTCTCTTGTTGGTAGAATGCTGTTTGTTGACAGAATGTTAACATTTCCATCAAATTATCTATTGGAATATTAGTTCATTCTCCCAGGGAGGGCTCCGATTCCAACTGGTTTTGAACCACTGTTGGGGCCTCATCTGTAGAAACTCTGGTGAACAGGCCTATCACATCCAAGCTTACCATCCTATTGGTATGAATGGAAGCCCCTCTGATAAATTTCACAAAGTGCTCTGAGTTCCTAACATAGGATGAGGACTTCCCTATTAGTGGGTTGACTATATCCAATAGGAATCTGCTCAGCAAGTACACAATCAGTCCCTGCAGTTGACTATAAGTCTCAATGGAATACCAACTTTGTGAATCTTGGGGAAACCATACATATGTCACTTTGAGTCAGCTGTCTATACTTATTCAGTGTAAAGTAGTCTTTTTTCTTATTTAGGATCTGAGTTTTTATGGTTGGATCTTTTTTCACCTTGCTAGAGCTGCTCAATTAAGCTTGCCGATTTTTTGGAGTATTCCAATTGGTCAATCACCACTGTAACATAGCCTTTATCAACAGGCAGTATGATGATACTAGTGTCACTCTGTAAGATCTTGATTGCCAACCTTTCTTCCTTTGTGATATTTGATTTAGGCAGTGTGCCCATTTTTAATGTTTGTCTCACTTTCCATCTTAACTCATCTGCTTGGGCCTTTAGGATCTTCATGGTAATCTCTTCCACTGGAGCTATCATGTCTAAGTTTGGAATCTGTCTGATAGTGATGACCAAGTTGAGACCCTTCTTCAGCACTGATTCCTCAGAAGCACACAACTGCCAATTGCTGATATTGACAATTGCTCTTACTGAACTGTGGTGGGCCTTGTTGTTGCTCCAACTATGTTTTTTCATCCATATGAGTTTACATATTTAGTGAGCCTTGACCTTTTGAAATTCTTGACTGTACGAATTATACAGGTTTTGTTGGATTCTGTATTTGTCCAATTCGAGTGTTATTTGGCTAAGTACGGTCCTGGTCTATTTGGATATTTCATGTTCCAACTGATGTTTTCCTCCAGTAGTTGTGGAGAATCCTTTCCCTTACAAGGGCATGTCCTGCTCTTTCCACTACCTTTTGCTGTTCTCTAGGAACTGACCGGTATCTTGATTGATAAGCCTGGTGGAACTAACTTTAGGTCTCTACATCTATATAGGAATGTCAAGTGGTTTGACAAAATTTGATCGAGTTTTTCTGACCACCCCTATTGAGGCCCATACCGATTCAATAATTTCTGTCTGAATTTCTGGGATGAGGAGTTATTACTTACACTATTTCATCAGGTGTATATCAATCTGGGTAACCTGCAGTGAATTCTGAACTGAATCTTTTATTTAATCTCTGGGGTTAGACTGTTCTTATCCCACTGCTCATGTCTAGGGATATCTCATCTAGTTCTTATTTTTAATACTGCTCTGTTATTGCTTGCCCTGTTTCCACTAACTCCAAGTACAGACTATCTGCATAAGGACTGAACTCATAATTACTATCTTAGTGGTATTAGAAATTATATCATCATGATATTTAGTTTTTTTTCTAATTGCCCAGTACAACTTTGTTTAAAATATTTCTCTGAAACCTTGCAGATTACATTGTGGCTTAAGACAAATGTACCTGAGAACTGGCTGTAAGCACTGGTATGTTTAAAAACAAAAACCACTCTGTAAAAGTGCCCCCAAAATTATTTATTGACTTTATGACCACATGTTGCCTACATGCAGGGGTCAGTTCACTGCTCTTTGCTTATTCAGATCTTAGTAACGTTGGACAGTCATCATTTTGCGTCTTGGAAATAGATTTTTTCAAACATCAATGCTTCTTTATTTTCTTTTTTTTCTGTACTTAAAGCAGTTATTCATTTTGAGTTCTGATTAGTCAAAAATTCATTGTCTTTTATTTGATATTGATCAACATTTTGAAATAGTTCTGTACAGTTGAAATATTTCAGATATCAATCTATTGGCATGTTTGTGAATGAGTGATCAAGACTGGAAAAAATTGATTATTTTTATCAGTTTTTGCGAATGGTTAATATCTTAATTGTTGATGCTAAAATATTTTTTATTACTATCAATTAGAAACTTCTTGGCTTTAAATCTTGCTGATTTCTTCTCAAACCTATCAAGTTTTCACCACTTTAACAAGTATGTAACCTCAATCCTTGCCAAGTGCTCTAGAAATACAACTTAGATTATCCATGAAAATAATTTTATACATATTTAAAATTGTGATAAAATAACTTGGATATCTATTGGTAATTTAATAAATGTTATTAGTAATTTGCTCCAATATAAAATTCAAATTTAGATTTCTATGTCAGTTTATGGTGTTTGTTCTGTTCTTTTTATTAAATGACTTTAGAAGTTTTAACTAATTTCAATCAAAAAGACTCATTCCGTATCAAAACAATGGTCTGACCATCACTGACAGATTTTTTTTCAAATTTACTTATAGAATTTCATGATAGAAATTGAATGGCACCTGTTTTACATCTCTAGGTCAAAGAGTTACCGAGATATCACTCTTGGACTCTTGCCAAAAAGGTGAATTATGGAAAATAGTCACAAAGTTTAAATATCAATATCTCAGTTGTTTTTTCACTTACAAAGCTAACTTATATACTTGGATATACCTAAAAGGTGATCCATTTATTTTTTTGTTTAAAGTCTAAATAAGATAATTTGACCTTGCCCTTCCCCAACATTCATATATCCATTACATCCATATATTAATCTTAAGTTATTCTGATATTCTTAGTTTAGTTGATCCAATAACTGACACTGGCAAAACTTATAAACTTTCAAAAATTGAGATGGAAAAAGCATCAAATATTTTAGGAAAGAGTATTTCTTGAAATAACCGTAAATAAAGATATAATCATGGTTGGTCATCACAAAAAGTTTGAGTGAAAAAGTAAGTGGTTTGCATATCAAAATTTTTATTTCTATTTAAGCATGTATCCCAACAAGAAAAATAAGTTTGCTTTCCAAATGTTAAGAATCTTTTTTAAATATTCATTTTAACATATCACCTTATCAGGTGAAAACTTGATTTTTTAAATATATAAAAAAAATGAAAATTTGATTGTTTTGTGCATTTAGTATACCATGTCAAATGTTAACAAAAAATTGTTAGCTATTAACATCAATTGTTGCATATTTTCATATTATTTTATGTTAACATTGACTTTTTTAAACAATTGTTTTCATTATATCACTTTTTTTATATAAAAATCTATTTATTGTATAATAAAAATGTAAACAAAACCAAAACTAAGGTTGTTTTTCCACCAAATTGGTCAACATTTAACCACAAATTCTCTTGTTGTGATGATCATAGTTCTTATGTGAATATTAAACAGCATTCAAAGAGCTTTATAAAGATATACAACTTGACCATATTGAGAGATATGAAAATGTTAGCATATAGTGGCAAATAACAAAATCCAGCATTTTGAATTTGTCCAAAGTCAGTAAAACCCTTGTAACAAAATTTTTGTACATATCTTGCCATAAAGCAGACAAATTTGTTGTCAAATTTAAAAAAAAAATATTAAAGATATGTTTTTTGAGAAATTAAATGTCAAGGTCAAATTATCTTATTTGACCATTAAACAAAATAAATAAATAGATCACCTTTTAGATATATCCAAGTACTTCAAAATGGTATATAATTTAGCTTTGTAGGTGAAAAAACAACTGAGATATTGATATTTAAACTTTGTGACTATTTTGCAAAATTCACCTTTTTGGTAAGGGTCAAAGGGTAACTTG